>JABFFF010000402.1:0-28910 GCA_013623665.1 Fusarium sublunatum | reverse complement strand
TGGTCCCCGCCCTTGAGCTTCTCATTGTAGGATGCCATGCCTGCCTGACTCGTTGGCTTTGTACTGTAGGAATCCGGGAGACATGGATGAGGTGAAAAGATATTGAGAGAGGCAAAGTGAGCAGGTTTCAATACTGTACAGTATTTCTAGATCCTGGAAACCTCACATCGGTCCGCACAATTAAAGATTCGACTGATAACTAGCAGTTGCCGCTTCTCCCGTGCCCACATAGCTATCGTCAGTTCATAGGGTACGATACCACTGGCCTTATTTCCCTTCCCATTTTGTTGTCATATTGTGCCCGTTATTGGTCGTTGCCAGGCCTCTAAGTCACGATCAGCGTTACTTATCAGTGCTATACCAGGATGTTGTGTGCGCAGTAACGGTATGTGCGAGATGCTGTACACGCCATTATCAATAACCCGCCCAGAATCCGGCTACCACGGCATCGGAATGCCCTGGGGAACCAGACCAGACAATGGACTTTTTTTTTCTGCTTCCTGATGCGGGATGGTTTTACTCCACCTGGAAGCTGGACCAAACTTCTGTATTACCGGTATTTTGTTTATGGCCACTTGGGCCAGCAATTTGAGTTATTCGAGACTAAGAGTCAGATGGCGAAAATGGCCGTCAAGGTCTAGAATCATCATAGAGTACTGTATCAACTGACTAGAAACCTCGAGCTATTTTATTCGATAGCAAGGATGCTGTTATTGGTATAGATTCTGGAAATGGTATAATCCCTCTCGAACTCGATGATGAAGGAGGAGCCTGCCTGTAAGTCAGAAAGAAGACCACTCTGCTAAATAAGGACAAGGAAAGCTACTCAGATCCCGGATTTTCCATCTCTTGACCTCAACTAAGTAGTATACTGTACTAGCTAAACCATGGCACCGCCCTCTCCAAAGATGGACGTACACTCTATGCTTCTACATCCGATGAGGTCTTTGCGTGGCAGAGCATTCAGCGTCGAGAATTCTGCTGATAATCTACATCTTGACAGGAAAGATATCCATGAAGACAACCCAGGCGAGGAGATGAACTTCCACGGCTATCTTAATGGCTCTGATGGTCAGGGTGGTAACTACGGCTACCCTCTTTTCTATACACTCTGGTCTACAAATGACGGTAACCTCAAAATAGGCGATAAATTTCCAGCTGATTGTCGGGCTGGCGGTGATAATGCTACCGTCCTTACTGACGCGGAATGCCAACCCGACTATATTGATCCAGCACTAGCATTCCAAGCCCACACCGCGCCTCTAGACCCGAGGTTCAACGAGAATGGCACAAGAGCCTATATATCTTTCCACGGAAGCTGTAAGCTCCCCTGCCTAACCCCTGACCCAGTCCACTTCTGAAACCCTTAGGGAACAGTAATCCGCCAGTTGGCTATAAAGTCTTGTACCTATATTTCCAAAACGGCCGCCCTACATCTTCTTCACCAAGTACAAATGCCACTATACCTATCATCTATAATAAAGATCTCTCAAAATGTCCGGATAACTGCTTCCGCTCCGTTGGTCTGGCGTGGGACTCTAAAAGTCACCTGTGGTTCAGTTCCGATAGGACGGGAGAGGTCTTTGTGTTGAGCCAGGAGAGCGGATCAGGTTCGAGTGGAGGGAATAGATCTGAATCCGGCGGTGGCGAGAATTCCGCCTCTCTACAGCCTGGATTGGCTGCTTTTATTATAACTCTTGCCGTTTTAAGTATAGAAGGCTTACTTGTGTAATACTTGTAAGCAAAGGGTGTTCTTGAATTACAAGTTACTAATAGCTGAAATCTTTAGATTTATAAAATAAAAAGATTTTCAATGTAATATACCCTATAAGTCAAGATCAGGGCAGCCCAGTAGGAATAACACGCTGTTTTCTTTAACACAATAAGGCTTATCTTGCCACTTACCAGATAACATAATAACCTTTCCATCAAAGTTCACAACTGCATCATGCGACTCAAATGCTTCCTGCGTGAAATGCAAGCAACATTCTTGTGCACAGTGAAATGCAGATAACACAGCATATAATTGAGTTTAATATATAATACTTCTATCCCCTCTGGGGCTCAGTGGTTCAGAGCTCGAGGCGGATGTCGCTGTGGCAGGTAACTGAATGGCGAACGCATTTGCAAGCAGTTTTGTCGCGATCCTTGAGAACATTATCACGTTAAACTTATTTTAAGCAAGTTTAAGAAATGGACAAAAGGCCCGATGCATCTTCTAGTGACCTTCCAAACAAGGTTCTGGTCAGAATCTCAGTCAAGCACAAATTAAAGTTCGTTCGGCCAAACATATTTTCTTGGTTAAAATCCTCAAAACTCCGTTAGAGTGAAAATGTCAGCTGTCTATGAGACATAATAAAAGGCCCTGCTGCAGCCGCTACACAAGCAAGCAAACCAGGTGCTTTGCTCTGTGACTCTGAACATCGACCCCGTCATTCGCGACTAAGAAATGGCACACAAATGGTTAAGGAGAATACTTGGGAATGGCAAAGCAAAGGCCACCAGCCAGCCAGGTAGGTAGGTATTCACAAACATCTTTTGAATTTAGACCATAAACTCATAAGAAGAACGTCACGTTTACATAAGCATTTGGTTCAGCATGAGGATAAGTCAAAGCTTCATTTTCGTGAATATCGTATCGCATTGCCTGTACGTCTAATGACCCAAGGCCGCCCAAGCCCAGTCATTACAAATCCCATGCACAATTTCAACTCTAAAAGAGATTCCCAAATGAAAGCCCTGACCATCAAAGTTGCGCCCGTATCTCCGGATGGTTTAGTCTGTCGGCTGGCGTTTGATGCGAACGCGTCCGCCCTGGGCGTCACTCTTGCGCTTGTTGGCCCCCTTTGCTTGACCTGCAGCCTCCTTGCATTTGTTTGCAATGTCCTGAATGGAAGTGGCGATAGTCTCCAGCTGGGATTTCACATTTGTCGGGATTCCGTTGGACGTGATGGTGGTGCGCAGGTCGGTGTAAACACGGTTGATCCCTTCATCTAATATCCTCGTCAGTTTCATTTCCAAGCAAAGAGAAGGTGTGCTTCTTACTGATCTGGGTGAGAAGCTCAGTATCGGTAGCACTACCACTCCTTGCATTCTTCTCGAGCTGGTCATTTCGTGCGGCAAGGGAGGCAATGATCTCTTCAGACTGTTCCATGGCATCAGCAATGCGAGCATCCGCCTCCTCTGTGGCATGCGCCGCGCCTGCTTCGACCCCGAGGATGTAGTTCTTTCGAGCAAACTCGTCGAGAAACTTGAAGTGATCGGCGGAGGCGGCGTGGATGGAGTTGCTCATGCCAGGGATTTCTCTGTTCTTGAGAGCCTCGAGCTTGAAGTCTTGCTCGGCGTCTGGGGAAGTCATTTTGGGAAAAAACCCTGAGATGAAGCCGATTGAGAGGTTTTAGAAGCAAAACAGCACTGTGATGAAGATAGAGATGTGAAAGCCTGTAGTTTCAAAATCTTGTGGTCGAGAGAGAGTTTCATGGGGGAGAGGGAGGACTCAGGGGCAGTGAATGGGCACTGCGAATATCCGAGAAACGGAACACTGCCTTGGAAATCTCGTTGCCTAGGTAGAAACTGCACTAAAATATTTCTGACTACAGTGGAACATTTCGTTTGTTCACGGTGGATGGTGGAAGGGTGCAGAAGATCACCTCCGGTGGGTTTAGTGCCCAAGTGTATGGTTGATTCCTTTTCCTTCTCCTTCTTCTCCCATCAGCACCACGTTTCCTTTCCACATCAACATCAGCCAAGATGGCGTCTGTTGGCAAGAAAAGCGGCCATCAAGGCCAAAAGCGTCGTCTCTCATTCAGTCCCAACATTCCTGATATTTCTTCGGTTCAGGTAATTAATTCTCTGTCCTCCTTGCTCTCACGCCTTCATCTAATCTAACGTTAACCCATAACAGCGAAAGTCGGCCAACGCTGCCCGCTCTTAGCCAGATAGACAGCGACCCGCGCTGACATGGACCAACTTCCAAAAATTTTTAACCCCCCTAGAAAACCAAATCATCGCATGCTTCATCGCTGGATTCGAGGATGTCGAGCCATGCATGCCCAAAGATCTCGCCCAGAGGCTAGCCATCTTCGTCACAGAGTCCTGGAGAGACGAACAAGTCTGCGAATGTTTTGTGGAAAAAAAAATTGCGTCTACTTGGTGCTACAAGAGTCTGACTGGCACCAACAAGTCAGCAGAGAAGACCTTGGGGTACCCAGCATGGTTCATCCTGGCAACTTGGTGGGGTCCAGGCCATCCCTTGCTCGAGCCCGTTCGCAAGGACATGTCAGAACTCTGGGGTGTCGAGTTCCCGACAGACGCTATCATCTACCCAACTGGTTTCCCCGTCGATATCCAGGAGAAGCTTTTTGAGGGAAAGTCTAACAAGGTCCCCCCCCTAGCGAACACCCTCCCAACCAGCAACCAAGAGCGTGTGCAGCTACTCAAGCGTACTATCGAGGACACCCCTGTTGAAGGCCTCGCCAGAGTCATCGCCCAAAACATTCCGGACACCGTCACCGCAAACAGCACCACGATCGATAACGAAGAAGCTGAATCTCTCAAGAAGCGAGTGGCTGTTTTAGAGGGCAATCTCACGGCGTCGAACAAGCGAGCGGATGGATTGGAAGCAAAGCTCACTCAGGCAAATGAAAGGGCAGATGACTTGGAGGCCAAGCTTGAAGATGCTAATAAGCGCATTGACAAGACGATGGAAACTTGTGCCGTTGTCCTAAGCATCCTGTCCGCTCCAGGCAGCGAGAAGCGCAAGAGGGATTCCGAAGATTCCGAGGATTAGACTAGTGATAAAAGAGTTGTATCAAAAGGAGGCTGCCATAGCCTATGCTAGGTCACTGGAAAGTAGTGCTTTCTGGAACCTGGTACAGTTGATGATTTGAGGCGGGTGGTGATGTCTATGGAAGTGTGTTTTATGTATATAACTTATAAGGCAGCAGAGATATGAACCTCCACCAACCAAACTGTATTGAAAACCGGAAATCTTTATTGAATCCTGCGTGAGATTGATGTACTCGTTCAGGATATGTGTAAAGACTTTACAGAAAAAGAAAAACACCAGCCTCCACTCCGACTGACACTGCCAACGCCTGGCAAGTGAAGCAAAACAAAGCCTTGGGGTCACCTGATCATAAATCAACCTCGCGCTCAGATTTTCATTCCCCTCTTGACACCAAACTTACCCTAATAATTACTTCAACTGTGTGTCTAGACGCCCACCTAAAACCTCAGCATGGCGTGTGATGACAACAACGACAACGCCCTTGGGGAGTCTAGGTCGTAGATAGAATTCCGACCACACGATAAGAACTGGTCCCGCATTCAGGTACTCAGAGTCTGATTCTGGAAGATGACTGTTTGTTCTGACTCTTGGCAGTTTCGGATCGTCAAACTCAGCTCTCGTCCAGATGCTGCGGTCGGCGTTGCTTGCGAGACATCGCTTTTCCCTGTGCGCAATCAACAATCCGCAGAGGTCATAATCACGAGGACCTTGGTTGCAGCATTTCGGAATATACAGAAGCATATGTCATTTTGCCTCGCTCATGAGCTACTCCAACTCTTGATTCAGGCGTGGAAGGATGACTTGGATAGAGGGAACCAGGTCATCAGAAAGCCCACGCTACATCCGTTTTATGACAAGCTGAGAGAGCAAGACGACCAAGAGGCGATCCTTTATTACCCTTATTGGTTCTACCTCGCCGCGTATTGGGGTCCAGGTCATCCTGCCATGGAGCCCATTCGCAAAGACATGTCTGAGCTCTGGGGTGTAGAGTTCCCTAGCGACGCTATCATCTATCCACCCGACATTTCGCCAAAGGTCCAAAAGATGTTGTTTGCCGGTATTTCTAAGGACGCAGCCACTCAAAACAACATCATTCCAGTCCGAAATGTTCGAGTCCGAGAGTTGGTCCATACAATCGAGACAACGCCCATCGAAGGCCTCGCAGGGCTCGTCACCGAAACCGTCAACATGCCCAACACCACCACCGACACTTGCGAAGTCAAGTCGCTCAGGGCAGAAATTCAGGCAACGAAATCAGAACTGAACAAAACGAGGGAGCGGATGGAAAGTCTCCAAAAGAAGCTTGATGAGCTCAACATGTCCCACAAAACCTCCGCCGACCAGCTTGAGAAGGTTCAAAAGGAGAAGGAGATTGCTAACGAAACCCTGAGCAAGGTTCAGAGCGAGACTCGAAAATCAAACCACAAGGCAGATCGGCTTGGAAAACGAGTGGCTGACTGGGAGAACAAGCTTGCTGAGGTGAGCAAGCGGGCTGAGAAGGCTGTTGAGACGTGTGCGTTGGTTTTGTCACTTCTTGAAGCACCGACTGGGGATAAGCGCAAGCGAGACTGTGAAGGTTAACTGAGACTAGCGATATCTGGGAACGCTGGATGATGATTTTTGCGCAAGTATGCTTGATGCTTGTCATGGGAAGTTGAGGAGACAAGCTATAATGAGTTCCTTGCATTAAGATTTTACTAAGAGAGGTATGATTTCAGAATGCTTGAATCAAGGCCTAAGAGAACTTGCCAGAAATGCTTGTTAAATTCTTGAGACTTGGTAAACAATTTCAACGTTTTTATAGAATTTTCAATCATTTTATAACATCCTCTTAGAACTATTTGATAAACTTGTATATCTCTCTTCACAAGTTAGTTGGTTATCTGTTGTAGCTCAATGATGTGCTTTCTGACTTCTGTGCAGGCTGCTGTTGGTTGCTTTTGCAGTTCTTACCTGTGCCATGTATGGAAAACATTTTGACTGTAGTGATTAAGACATTAATGCTTTAGGGTCTCTTGGACCATAAATCTATGGTCCATATATTTACCTGATTCCTCTTCAGCTATCCTGGCTCGCTTCCTTTCACATCACAATCTCCTGCCTAACTCCAAGCCGAAGTGATCTCAAGGTGAGCACTCATCATTCATATACGGCCTCCCTATCACATCCTGACACTGACACTGACTAAGCAATAGGAAGATCTATCTCGAATTTCACCTGCGCGAACATCAGCAAAGATGTCTTGCCCTGACCACGTCGAGGAGGAAGCACAGCGGCTCAAAAGCACACTCGAAAACACCCCAGTCGGAGACCTCGCCCAAGTCATCGCGCGAAACATGCTCAAATTCAAGATCTGGAGGAGCAGATCGAAGAGACAAACGCCGAACTCGAACGCCAGATCATCATGACGAGTGCAGAGCTTGAGGATACCAAAAAGAAGTTGGAGGACAAGATCGACAAGGCAATCAATGATATCATGGAAACTGACCTGTATGATCGAATGGGAAAGTTGGATGCCAAGCTTGCAAAGGCGAACAAGCGGATGGACAAGATGATGCATACCATCTCCCTGGTTCTGAGCATGCTGTCCACTACTGGCGGCAGCAAGCGCAAGAAAGACTCGGAGGATTAAGGCTGGAGATATCTGGGAACCCTAGATCATGGCAATTCGAAAGTGTGCTGGCGTATGCAAGGAAAGGTAGAAGTGGCATACAAACCTATTCACAGTTGAACCCTGCCTTTGAAATTTTACCACCTGTAACTTGCACTGAGAAATCCTTTTCTTGCAGTGCCAGAACTAAAGGACCAGTGCCTTAGGTCCCACTGATCCTACGTTCATGGTCTATCATCTACCTCGCGAATCTTCTGAATCTTCTCTCTCACATCTTCTTCTCCACATCAATCCAGTGCGGTCTCAAGGTGACAAGATTTCATCCACCTCTCCCACTCACATCTGGTTCTGACTAGGAACATAAAGGTCCTACATCGCAGTTCTCTCACGCTCTCTGCAAACACCACCCAAGATGGCTTCTGACCGCGACGAAAACGTCCCTCGGGGATCCGAAACACCTCCCGTCAACTCTATCTACCCTCCTGGAACCAAAGAACGCGCAAGGCGACTGGTGGCAGAGTTGGAAAGCATTCCAGCGGGCAGCTACGACTGAGCCGTCCTCCAATCCCAAGCCCGACTCATCAAAGAAACACTCGACAACCCCTACGCCGAGAGTCACGGATATGACGCTGGATTGGTCACGGTACTCGCAGAACAGCGCGACGTACTCAACGAACAGCGCGAGAAACTCGAGAAACTCGAGAAGTTGCGCGAGGACAACAAGAAGATGCGTGAGGAATTCGAGTCCTCAATCCACAGTTTGAAAGACAATCACGGACGCTTCCTTCCTAAATACCAGGAGATCATCCCCGAGATACTTGAACTGGAGGCCAAGATACTTGGAATGGAGGCCAGGTTTGCAGAGAACAAGAAGCTGATTGACAACCTGGTGGAAGGCTATGACCTTCTTATAAGCATCACCTCTGCTCAGCTTGATTGGCAACTTAGCCTGAAGCCTGTTCTGTCGCTGGGAGAAGTAGCAGCCTGCAATTTGTTCTTGTTTTTGTGGTTTTGCGGGTGGCTTTTTTGTTAGTCGTGAAGGGGGACTTTGGCAGCTGACAACGGAGGAAGAGAGTAAGCTTTTCTATAGACCCTTGGAGTAAGGATGAGGATGAGAACTGAGATACGAGGGAACCGTGGACTTTGGCAAGGACTCAGACGGATGGCGGGAAGGATTGTCTCTGGGAGATCATAAATGCATGTTCATAACTCATGACCTATCTATCTCAAGGTCTGGTAAATCCCCAAATCAATCATATGCAAACCAATCTTGCCCAAAACATGCTTAATCCTAATACACCTGGATATCCAAATATCTACCAGTGAAAGAACGCCCATAAATCCAATACACAAGACCAGTAGATCAGTTCTTGGCCTGCTTATCATCAATAACCAACAGACCAGCATCAATACCCGCCCTCGCAAAGCGATCACCAAGAACGCCAACAGTGCGCTGGAAATCTCTCTCGACGCCAAAGTCTTCCACGAGGAGGTTATCAAAGAGGGAGTGAGTGCGACCAAGAACAACCAAGTCTCCGACGCTGATCTTGGACTTGCCGACGAGTTCGCGCGCGTGAGCGACGGCGAGATCGGGCAGGTTGCGGAGCGAGTCGACGGGGACTTCGACAAAGGTGACGCGACCTTCGAGTTTCGATGTAGCGTTCTTCTTGGCGGTGTTGAGGAGATCGAGGTCGCTTGCTGAAGGAATACCGGTGGCGTTCTTGGTGAGGGCCTTGTCGCTGGCAGGGCTGCTGCTGGTGTGAGGTTCAATCTCGGGGTCGTCCTCGCTGAAGTGCAGATGGATGACGTGGATTGACACATGAGGGTTGTGAGCGAGCTGAAGGGCGAAGAGAAGAGCGGCGCGGTCATCCTTGCCACCGATGAAAGGCACGAAAATGATCTGACGTTGGTCGACGGGCCTTTGAACAACCGGTGAATCGTGGGAGCTGTGCACAGAAAGACCAGTGTAGGCGCTTCGTGTGAGGGTAGGTCTTCTGGAAAGGTTGTTGCCATCGGGGTTTCGGTTGATGAAAATACCCGTGGTACATGTAGATCGCTGAACAGCACCCTGGACGTATTCGATATAAGTCCTGCTAAAGAAACGATCGTTGGGATTGCCGGTCTCAGTCAAGGCAGCGACATAGCTCTCCTCGGCAATGCCTCCATAAGTGCTCCAAGGAATAAGCATAAAGTCTGACTTGGCCTCTTCGGCGTATTTGGCGATGGTCTCAGCGTAGGCGGACGTGGGAATGATGGTCATTTGTCCAGCGACGGCGACACCGTTGAGACGAGAGAAAGTCTGGAAAGCAGAAAAGACGGCGTCGCGCGAGGCGAACTCGTCAAGCTCTGCAGACTGCATGACCGACGAGGTACGGTCTGTCAGCTCCATAAGCCGAACACCACGAACCTCGAGCGGGCGACGTTGAATCAAGGGTTTTTCTTCACTAGAGGGTGAAGCAGCAGGGACATCGTTGTCTGTTTCAGTGGGAGTCGAGTGGGGTGTCTTTCGTGAACCACCGAGAAGTGAGACGAGGTTGAATAGACCAGGAAGGGCATCGAGTCGGAGATGGAGGATGAGTCGGTTGGTCTGGGACTTGTCGAGAGCCTCTTCCATCCTATGCTGAGAGGCCTGAGCCTCAGTCTGGAGTGGGTTTCCGTCCCAGTCAATCTCGCCTCGGCGCCACTTATCAACCTTCTGGCGATACCAAAGGGGATAGAGCCACTTTGTCAAGGGCGCGGTTGTCACGGTGGTGACCACAGCCATGACGACAAACATGGTGAATGTCCTGCGTGAAAGAATACCAGCTTGGAGACCGATGTTCTACAATCGTTAGAGCCAATCACTCGCTTGGGGATGATACATACCAAGACAATGAGTTCTACAAGACCCTTGCAACTCATGAGCGCACCAATCGCCAAACTCTCTCGCCAGAGACACTTGGTCAAGCGTGCAGCCAGAGTACCAGCGATTATCTTACCGAAGAAGGCGCACATAATGATGGCAATGACATATGCCCAAGTGGTACCATCGTTGAGCAGACCAAGATCAGTGTTGAGACCGGAGAGGGCAAAGTAGAGGGGCAAGAGGATAGATCCAACCAGATCTTCAATCTTTTCAGTCAACTTGATGGCGAAACCACCTTCGTGAGGACAAATGACTCCGATAAGAAAGGCGCCGAAAATGGCATGGACACCGATGGCAGCTGTGATGTGTTAGACTCGATTTTATGTAAAATATGACGACTTACCAGTGAACCAGGATGACAGCAATACCAAAAGCAAAGTCAAGGTGGTAATGCCTTGAGATGGGCCATTCTGGATACTGTCGGTGCGACGCAACACCCAGAGGAAGGCAGGTCGAATGGCAAAGACAAGGAACAAAACCCATGCGACAGCGGTCAAGAATACGTAGAGCGCAGTGAGACCATTGGCGTTATTGACGAGGGCGACACTAAGGGCGAGCAGAACCCAGCCAGTAACATCGTTACCAATGCCCGCAGCGAGCACAGTGACACCAACAGAAGTTCCGAGGAGTTGAAGCTCGGAGAGGATACGACAGAGGACAGGAAAGGCAGTAATGGCAAGCGCAGTTCCAACAAAGAGCGCGAAAGTGCCAAACTCCATGTTATCCATAGCACCTTCGGAACCGTATTCCTTGTACAGACCCCAAGCGACGGCGACACCAAGACCAAAGGGGAGGGCCATGCTAGCAAGACCAACGCTGACAGCGACGCGCCAATTGGACTTGAACATGCGAGTATCAACCTCAAGACCGACGAGGAACAGGAAGAGCAGCAATCCGATCGTAGCGACATTGGTGAGGACGGGCATGGACTCGGGAGGGAAGATGTTCTCTTGGAAGCCGGGGATTCGCATCATGACGGAGGGACCGAGGACAATACCACCGATGACCTCTGCGATGACGCGAGGCTGGCCGACCTTGGAGAGAGGCCATTGGAGCAGGCGACAGAAGATGATGATGATGAAGGCCTGGACGATGAAGAGGGAGATGGGGTCTTTCGGGTTGTAGTGGATCGGATTGAGGCCCTCGATGATGCCACCCTGAGGGGCTGCGCCAGAGCCTTCGATGGCAGGGCCACCAGCCATGGCGAGCGACGAACGGCGACTGTAGGTGGGAAGGGAGTGTCGAGCTTGCGAATTGGTGCCTCGTGTATCGGGGAGGACTCGATCGATCGCGGAGAGGGTGGAGGAGGAGGAAGGACGCCTGTACCGTGGGACCAAAAAAGGAGGGACAAAAAGAGATGAAAGAGATGTAATAAGAGATAAGAAGAAGAGGAGTCGGTGAAGGGATGACGACGCCTTTGTCCTTGTGTTTTGATCAAACTGGAGGCCAAGAAAGACGATCAAAGTTACGATCAAGCAAAACGGGGTCATGCGCTAGAGAGATAAGGTAGTGTGGGCAGTGGAGCTATGGAGGGTTCTAGGCTTTAAGGTTCGCTGTAGTGAGAGGGGCTGGACCGCTCCGGCCAATCCGTGCGACAGCAGGCAACTGGTGTGTTACTGTGTGTGCATGGAGTGAGCCTCCTGTCAAACAAGGGTCTTTTCCTGCTTTCTAGCTGATGGAGCTGAGCGCTATTCGCGTCAATAACAAACAAACAAGCACATGCCAGCTCACAACACAGACCCTCTCTTGGTATGAGGCAATTCAGTGGAGAATCTGGGGTTTATTGGAGACTTGGCGGAGGATGGTGCACCATGGCGTGAAACACGGAGCTTGTGATTGTTGCAAGCGGGCGCCCGCTGCTAAAGGTGACTCTACCTCTCACTGTAACCGTTGCTCAAAACCTGAGCCAGGACCTTGGAGGCGGGGAGTTGCACGATATCATCTGACGATCTATCCCCTATGGGGAGATGCTGACAGTTTGTGCAAGGGACAAAGGGTCTGGACTTGTAATGCAAGATTGTTGACTCTCTCTGTCTCTGTCCTGTCTCACCTGAGCAAGCCGCAAGTTAACCCCCTTGAATGCCATAATATCAACAACCATTCCTACCTACTCCCCGTGCATGTGAACAGGGCTGCTCACGCGGTTACACCACGCTTCACCGCCCATGACTAGTGTCCAGAGTCTTGGCCCTTTTAACCCGGCGCTTGGGTCAGTCGGTTGGATGGTGTGCTTGAGGCTGAGTTCGGCTCGTGATCCCCACGACTCCAATTGTCATCAATTCTTTGTGATATCACAACGTTGCCCCAGATTGGATGCCACATGCGGAGATTAAAAGGTCACACGCTACACTGCTACTGCAACACAATGCGACTGTTTGACTCAGTCCAGCGCAACTTGGAATTCGTGCTTGTGAGTGGTCGCAGCTTCAGTCCTCGGCATCGCGATACGTGATCAGCAGGGATTGTCTGGTGAGGTCGAGCCAAGATGGCCGTGCGATTGCCTCTAACTTTATCTCAACCTCGCGTCAACGGTGAGATTAGATCGAGAAACGGTCATGATTACTGGTGCTTGTGCATGGATCTTGTCTTGCATTACATTGACCAATCCAGTGGGGACGCGCTCAGAAGCTATCGTCAATCTGGGGTTTACCCCCGCCTAATTGACAATGCGTGAGCGGCGGCCAAGGCATTTCGCTGTTCAATATTCTTATCAATCTATCATTTACATTTTAGCTCTGTCAATGACTTGAACAATTCACCGGTCGAATCTCTCTCCAATCACCAGCATGTCACCATGGCTGCGCTAAACGTGGCTAGAACTCAGCTTGCGACAGAACCTCTCCATCCTGACCATTAAACGTCGCGCATAGACGAAAAAAAGACAAGGAATCGGCGGGAAGAAGCAATAGATTATAAACGGTGCCTGAAACTGCCTTAGCAGCCAGGAGCTGAACAGCTGCCGGCGAATGCGAGAACCCATTCAACGCCATCTCCAGGAGGTGGCTTGACTTGCCAAAATGCCCAATGACTACAATTCCTTAAGACCAGACACGAGAATGGACTCATTCGCCTCAACTCAGTATCTCTTGAAGTCCCCACCCGAACAATGGTGTCGCTTCTCATCCTCCTCGCCCTCGCGATCCCCTCGCTCGCCGCCAATCCCAACAAACTCAGCTGCTCAAACTCCAAAGTAAAAGCCTTCTCCAGCGCAGCCCACAAAGTCGCCAGCAAAGAAGTCAAGCCCTTCTGCTCCTCCTATCTTCACTACAAGCGCAAGACAAAAACCGTCACGGAGACGCATGTCTGGGACGACTGGGAGTACACCACCGTCTACAGCGGCACGGGGACGCTGGTCATACCAGAGACTGCGTCTGCGACGGGGACGTGGGTTTACACTGAGACGGTCGGCGTGTTTCCAGATATCAAAAAACGTGGTATCTTGGAGAGACGCAATGCTGCTTATGCGCCTCCTCCTGCGCCGACGAAGCGCATCACGGTTGATAAGCAGGGTAAAGCGCTGGGATATCCGGCCAGTGTCGTGAGCGGCGCGTGTTCATGTCTTGTCAAGCCGACGACAGTTACAACAACGTCGACTACAGCATCGAGAAGGATTACTGAATGGGTGTCGGTGACATTGTTCGCAGTCACGGTCACCACCACTGTATGTATACCCTCAATCATGCAATGATAGATGCTTATGAGACAGTCAACGACTACTTGGACACACTACTCGGAAAGCACAGAGCGGCACACAAAGACCTACGCCAACCCTACAGACTGCGGCACTCCGGCCCAACCGACCTTCTTCGTCCAGCTTCGCGAAGCCGACGCGTCGCGTACAGATGGATACAACAACTTCTTCCTCACCACGACCCAAGGCGAACGATTCAGCACAGGTGAAGCCGGCGGCGGCGAAGCGCCCAACGTGACGAACGACAAGCGCCGCGCCGTGCTGGTGTATCTCGAAGCTGGGACAGGCTATCTACGCACGGTAGACGGCGGACGGTATCTAAACAGCGATTACTTTTCCGACTTGACGCTATTGAGGTTCAACACGAAAGACTGGATTGACAGGCGTAGTTGGGAGTATAATAAGTGCAAGATTGTGATGAACGGTAAAGAGAGGGAGTTGGTTTGTCACGCCGAGGGGTCGGTGTGGGATATGAGGTTCTATCAGACGTGTCCGCAGTATATGGAATGGTTTGGGACGCCGTTGGTTATTGCGTCGAGTTTGAGGGTGGATGGGCCAGTTTGTTATCTCAAAAGGTTGATTGCTGTAGATGCGTGTGCTTAATGAAGATGAATATCTCTTTGCGACGTTCACGTCAAAGTGAGACGGTCAAAGTCAATGGATGTGCTATGACTGAATCCACTCGGCGAGCTTGAACAGGAAATGCGGACCATTGAGCCATAATGACAACAACACCGTGAGACTGGCACAAACTTTATATAGGTACTGCTAGAAAACTCGCATCTCCAGCAGCATTTGACTACCATCACCAACTTCATTATGTCAGACTCACAAAATCACGCCCTCGTCTTTGGCGCAACCGGCCTCATCGGGTGGGCCGTCGTCAACCAGCTCCTCTCCAACTACCCTGCATCGGCACCCTTCGCAAGCGTCACAGCCGTGAGCAACCGCCCCGTCGACGCGTCGAGAACATTCTGGCCTGGAGAATCCAGCGCAAGACCTGAACTCCACGTCGTGTCGGGTGTGAACCTGCAGAGCGATGACGTTACGGGCCAATTGAGGGGAAAGGTTCCTGGTGTTGAGAGGACGACGCATGTCTTTTACTTTGGTTCGTTGAGTGGCAATGGCAATGGCAATGGCAATGGCAATGAACAGGACTGATCGGTTTAGTATTTGCGCCGCATGATGAGAGTTACGAGAAGGAATGCCAGATTAACTGCGACATGATGCGCAACCTCGCATCCGCGCTCAACAGCCTGGCTCCCCATCTAAAATCCTTTGTATACTCTGGCGGCACACGAGTAACACCCCCAAAACTCACCTGCATCTCACGCTGACACTCGCAGGGCTACGGCATCTACATCCCCGGCGGCATCTTCACGCCACCTCTCAAAGAATCCATGGCCGATAATCTACCAGTCGACTACGAAAAGACAGTCGCTTACCCTTGGTTCCGTCGCATTCTCGACGAGGCATCCGTTGGTCGCAGCTGGACGTGGGCAGAGGTGTGCCCTGACGTTGTCGTGGGCTTCAGTCCCATCGGCTCCAACTTCTCGCTGGCTCTGCATTGGGCGCAGTACCTCTCCCTGTACGCGTTCAATGATACCGCTGGAGACGCAAAGACTGAGGTGCCATTCCCGGGGAACAACGAAGCTTACCACGCGCGTTTCACGCCCGTGTCATCGCACATCCTCGGTCGTATATCCATCCACGCAGCTCTCAACCCATCATGCTCCAGCAAAATCATCAACATGCTCGACCGCACAGAGCCCACCAGCTTCGCCGACCTATGGCCCTCGATCGCGTCGTTCTTCTGCCTCGTGGGGACGGCACCGTCGGGCGATAGCAGCGCGCAGGCGCCAAGCGAGTATATCGAGACCCATCAACACATCTTTGAAGAAAACGGGAAGCCGTACGCAGTCAAGGCGGGTGTTGGCGCGGGGAGTAAGCAACTTGATAGTGTGGGGTGGTGGTTGACGTTTGATCGGCAGTTGAGCGCGGAGCGGTTGCGGGAGTTGGGATTTGCAGAGGAGAGAGATCCTGCCAAGGGATGGATTGAGGCATTCGAGATATTTCGCGGTGCGGGTATAATCTTTTGAGTCACTCTCACTTCTAAAGAATGACAAATGCTGAGTGCTCCGGCAGAGTCGGCACCGACGGCCAAGTCCGAAGGGTGCAATTTGTGACTGAACAGAAAACACGAGAAAGGGAGCTAGGATTAAATAAGGCAAAGTGATTATGTCATTTTCCAGACCCGCGACGCCGAACAATTTCCGGCAGCGTCCCATTTCTCCGAACATCCCAATGAGGAAACTGTGGGGAAGCGTGTCCAAGGTTCCCCCCCATATTTAGCCGTGCTGTGCTCGTCCCTGGACCTCGTGAGCGACTCATGAGTTTCTGTTACGAAATCGATGCCAAATGGAAAGCTACAAGCCAGCCGTTTTTTCTCTTGTGGTCTGTTTTGGACTTTTTTCTCTCTCGGCAATGTTATTCACTACCCAAGCGCTAGGGCATCTCCGCGGGCCTTGGGCGTTGGTATAAGGAGGAAGAGGGGGAAGCACCTTTTTTTTCTTTACCGTTGCCGCGGTTGTTTGTTCATTCTTTGAAGCCATCACCAAAAGACCAAGGTTGAAAAAAGAGGGTTTAATTGATTACCTCGCTGTTGTTTCATTAAAGGCCATCGCAACTCAAATTGACGTCACTGTTTGTTTTTAGCGTCGATTCTTCTTTTCGCTATTTCATCTTGTTGACGCTTTCGACTTGTCTTGTCATGAACTTGTCTTGACACCATCAGCTCACTTGCCGTCGCCAATCTGTCTACCCCGGATCTTCATCTCATCAACCACCAAATCACCCCATTAATACCGTCACCATGTCGAAACTGGATCCGAGAACGTGGAACTTCGACATTGATCGATACATCAACCCGTTTATTCCTTCGCCGCCATGGCAACATGTCCCGTATCCCATCGCACATCTCATGGGCTACCGTCGCGAGAAGCCTCGCAGCATCGGCAGTATTCTCCCTGTGATCTGGGCTTTTATCGGTATCTTTTGCGCGCTGTCGGTTATTGAGTTGGCGTCGGAGCGCATCCCTTCGTTCATTGAGAGGGGAGCCCCGATAATCGTCGGATCCTTTGTACGTTTTCATCCCGTGCTTTTTCGGACCATTAGTACTGACTGTATTAGGGCGCGGGTGCTGTTCTCGAGTTCTACGCCATCGAATCCCCCCTCGCGCAACCGCGCAACTTCTTTGGCGGCCAGCTCATCGCCGCCGTCGTGGGCATCGGCATTGGAAAGCTGTTCGAGCTAAGCAATGACTTTCACTCCATCCGCTGGCTCGGCGGCGCCATCTCTTGCGCAACTGTCACATCCATCATGGCCTTGACAAAGACGATCCATCCTCCCGCGGGTGCAACCGCGCTTCTCGCCGTCGTCGATGACCGTCTGCTCGGTCTAGGTTGGTTCTTTGTCGCCGTGGTGCTGTTCAACTGCACCATCATGTTTGGCGTTGCGATCCTCGTCAACAACATCCAGCGCGCGTACCCTGCGTACTGGTGGACGCCTGAGGACTTGAGGGGGTTGAGGACCGAGGGTGAGAGGGAGAAGCCGGCGGATATTGAGAGCAAGGGCGAGCAGACGGAGACGAGGACGGATGATGGAAGTGATACTGAGAGGCATGAGAGACATGATGCGAGCGAGATTATCATGAAGCCTGGTGGTGCGCTGGTGCTGCCGCATAATCTGTTTCTCATGCAGGAAGAGTTGCAGCTGTTGGAGGAGATTGCCAACAGATTATAGTGGCATTGCATGAATAGGCACTTGCATGGCGATTGCATATAGAACAAAAGCGTTGTTTATTTCTTCTTACATCATATTATCACTTCACTCTTCTCTCTACCACCCACGTCTGTCTCTTGCGCATTATCTCACATTTGCTGACAGACAGACACTTGCCATGTCGCCGATCGCCTCGTCCACGAGTCTCTCTCTTTTAGTTTCCATTTCAAGGTACCTGCATATTCCCACATGTATCCATTGACTCTTCGTTCTTCAGCCAGTAAAGGACTGCATTCGCAATTCGGCATCTCTTAGTGTCTGTCCTCGCAAAGCGTCGGCGGATTCCGCCGCTGACTCATATTCCCGTCTCACGTCCGCTGTTAACGTCAACCGTGCCGAGAGGTCTTGCAATAGTGGCCATGCTCGATTCAATAAATCAGGCAAAGTCTGGCAGACCAACCCACTCTATCATACGATAGTCCGATTCGTGCGATCTTTCGGCATTCTCTGAAACTTCCATCGGTAACCCTTGGTTTTCTATAGTTTCAAGGGAGCGCTGGTAGACTAGACAGGCGAGGGAATGACAAATGGACCAATGTATAAGCTATTGACAGGAGAAGCCTGCCTTCAACTGTTATATGACCCCCTTGACGAGACCAACCGATCCTGGATCGAGCATACACAGCAGTACTCGTTGTTCATGATGAGCGACGCCTGCTCGAATCAGGCTAAAGCGTGGCTGGTGTCAACTTTACCGGCGTCTTTCTTTGCTAACATATCCGCAAACCAAACAGCCAAAGTAGATGCCGCCCCGGTTGTGGTGATGGCTGCCGTCCAGTCAGCTCAGGGAAGTCCTCAGTTCTCTCTGTTGCATGACGGATTGGCATATCCTCCGTAGCAATGGTTGAGGTTTGTAGCAAGGACGGTTGATGGATCTCGTTGTTTGTTCAGGTCGATCTCAGCCCGTGCCATCTTGGCGGCATTCCGTGGCATCCGTGGCATTCATAGTAGAGTCAATGGTGGTGTTCCGGCGTCTCGTTTTGTTCTTGTTCTTCGACCTCTCCTGCTTTTCTTGTTGTCGTTGCTGTTGTTGTTGTTGCTTCTGCTACTGTTGTTGAGTTGTTGACGCAGCCGTATCATAGAGCGAGAGCTTGTTTCTTGGTGTTGGGACGTGTCTCCCATCATCATCCCACGATGCCCGGGTGCCCGACTAAACTCTGTAGAGCGGGTCGTCGTCTGTTCGTCCCGACCCTGTCGGATCATTGTCTAAGATCCGTCAGTAACCAAATTCTCTTTTTGCCTGAGGCAGTAGGTACTCGCTGTAGTGGAAGACAGGTTCGCGGTGGTAATGCCGGTGCTTTTTCATTACCCAAGTGCAAAAGTCATGGCAACGATGCCAGAAACCGGTAGGCGGATCACGACTGCCGCCAACGGCATGTCCAAGAGGAAAAGCAGTCTGGTTGCAAATGGGGTAGACGTAGACATGAAACTTTGCAAAGCAACCCATAAAGGTGCTTGGATACCCAAGGGGCGAAAGGAGCGCCCTTAGTCGCCTTCTCGGGGTGAGTTGATAGGCACAGTGACCACAGCAATGTCTCCCGTGGCAGGGCAAATCTGTTCCCGCCGAACGTCTACATCTAGAGGTAACCGCCGGGATTGTTTGATGATTTCGTCGACAGGCGAGAGAACCCCGGGCATGTCGAAGCAGAAGGCTTTTCTTCAAGCTTCCCTACCATGATTCTGGTGAATCCATATTGAGAACGCGACAACGGTTATTCCTATGAAGTCCTCACTACCTGCTTTTTCTCCATGTGAGAGACCAAGCTGCTCTGCTGCGTATAGGCGGCCTTGCATCCTGAAAGGGTACACTTGTGCGGCTTCTTCTTGTCATGGGTCCGCTTGTGGTTTCCAAGGTGACTGGCGCATATAAACGCCTTGATGCATCCATCAAACGGGCAATTGAAAGGCTTTACGCTGGTGTGAGTCTGTTCATGTATGTCCAATTGACCTTTCTGCACATAGGACTTAGTACATCCATCGACGGTACACTTGTGCGGCTTCTCCAGTATATGAATGCGTTTGTGGGTTGTAAGCGTTGACTTGACTGCAAAATTTTGGTTACAGCCCGGCCAGTTGCACTTATATGCTTTCTCCTCAGCATGGACTGCCATGTGGTGGTTGAGCTCCCACTTCCGAAAGAACACCTTGCCGCAGGTTGCGCAGCCGCGCACTACCTCCTAGTATTGCTGGTCGGTGTCAATTTGGCTCTTTGCAATCGGGTTGTCGCTGTTGGCTTCGATACTTTGAAAATGGTCGGTAGGCAAGGCTGCTCTGCATGGCTTCCCGCGACAGTGCTTCAGCTGCTCTCCAATTGTAGTAAAAGGTATGTCCCATTAAGAGCGTTGGGGCCAATGGTCTTCCAATCCTCTTCGAACACTCAGAGCTCAGACGGCAGGAATGGAACATCGAAATCAGCAACTGGAGCCTTCGGAGTAACGTCAGTCTCTTTTTCATCGCCAGTTCAGACTTTCATCCCAAGCATTGCGTCGATTATCCAGAGTGGGTGAGACAGTAGTACCGGGGCCAAGATCTCGAATCTTATTCCATGAAAAAGGCTCCTGGACGTCCGTGGAAGGTTTGGATGCCCCATCGCAACCTGAGGTCGAGGAGGGGCCCCCATCATCGTTAGCGAGCTGAATCATGATGCCGAATTACAAATGTTATAACAATTGTAAAACGATGGGCAGTCTTCGGGTTTGTAGTTTCATATTCCCACGTTGGTCGTAATTGTGTCCAGATCGACGTACACACTCGCATATCGATATGGACCAAAGATCAACACCTTGTGACAATGACAGTAGGAGGGTGAGCGTAGAAGTAATGACTGCGTCTGGTACCCAGGCGAGTGGTATGCATTGGCGTAGTTGAGGTAAAATTGGCACTGAACTAGCCAAATGTATGCCTAAGCTTATAATCAGTATCAGATAGAACTGATCAAATATTTCCTAAGGTAAGTAGAAAGCAGAGTAAACTTGACTTACTTTATCCAAAGCGTAGGTAAGCGACAGTATCAGCGCTCCAGCAGCTGTTCGACAACCTCAAGAAGCGCGGTCGAGGGAAACGCCTCCATCACCAGAACTACCTCTGCTAAGACGGGCCACAGGGTTGCTTTGCTGCGATGTCCCTCACGGTTTCTGGTGTCTTTCTGGCTCGTAGAAGGGCAAAGTTTCTGAAAAAGTGTTGAAGAGCTAAAGGCACGCCGGGGATGATTTTCAGATGAATTTGACACAGCAGCTAGAACTCTCGATGCTGAATCGATTGGCGGAGGTGGCAGTTTATGATGTAGAGAAGAATAAGACAGTGAGTTGCCAGAACATCGAGCGTGATTGTTTGAGGGAAGAAAGACGATCACGGTTACAGCGTCAATATCGACAACAGTTGTGAGTGATAGTAGTTCCTACCTACCCAGCTTCTGTCCCTGGAGAGACGGACTTCAGCTGCCTTTATCCTTGGGGGTCGGTGTAAACCACTTGGTGAAGAGAGCTACGATAGGGCTACCACCCCATTCGATCAAGTGCCGATTTTCAGCCACGACTATGCCATCACCGTGCCTGATAAGATCCTTCACCTGCTCAGTATTGCAGTTGTAATTTCTATCATTGTCGTTGATTCGGGAGATATATGCACGAGTTTGGAATGCTGATGCTTGATGGGATATCACATTTCTCCGTCTTGTGTTGCTGCTTATCATGCGATGGGCAGGGAGCTGGTTTATATGGAGTTGAAGTTTCGTAATTTGTGGTTGCATATTGGCGTTTCCTTTCTGACCTTCTCTTCCATTGTCGCGTCAGTGGAAGGGACAGAGACAAGTAAAAAAGCAAGAGAACGACGCCAGATCTGTGGAGCTTTGTGTTGACAGCTGTACTGAAGTGTGGTTGCCAGTGCTGCAACAGCCTTCGAAATTTCATCCTCAAATTGTCCATTGTTTCCCTCCTCGCGATTTTTATCCCTACCGACGCCAACTTCGGCATTTTTGCGAGTTTCCCAAAGAGCTTCGGCAATTATCAGTATTGATTCATTCATTTTCCCTATCCTCACAGCCCGACCGACAATTTGCCAATATGGCCGCAAATCCAGTTGCCCCCAAGCTTCCTGAAATCGACCCCTTCTCGCCATCCTCTTCGATGGACGGCCCAATCCCAAATCCCGAAGGAACCCTCTCTCCACGAATGCGAAAGTACCATAGACGCATCTGATCCATGGCGACAATCAACATGCGCGTTCGCAGCTGGACAAGCCAAGAGCTACCACAACTGCGACAGCGAGACGCAAACAACGCCGAGAAGCAACGAATCTTCCGCAAGCTTCTCAATTCAGACTTTGAAGATGTTCGATATTGGTCGACGTTGTACAATTATCAAACATTCGCAACCTCCTTTCTCGGCATTACTTGGCACCTTGGGGACTTTGGAGGCGATGATGAGAGTTCAACTTCCAGCAGTTCAAGCGACGCTAGCTCGGAGGATGAAGTCTCGAGCCACTGCGCTGGGAGAAAGAGAAAGTTGGGAAACAGCAAGTCGGACAAGAGCTCACGCAAATCAAGCTCGTCGAGCGACTACGACAGCGAGGACGACGCAGCGTCGGAGTTTGACTACGATGAACGATGGTGGCCGAACGAAGGCTACCAGACCCTTCAAAAAAGACAGCGACGCTGGGATAGATTCATGCTTGGACGTACAGACCTACCTGCTGGAGGCTTTCCCGGTGCATGGGACGACGATAACTCTTCCGTCGCCAGTCACGATGACGACGAGCCAGATACCGACATGCTCCAAGAGCCAACGCCTTATGAGAAACCTTGAAGCATCGACAAGAAATCACAATGGACGGTGACCGCAGACGGGTTCGTTGGGGAGAAGTTGAGGGAGAGCTTGAGAATTGGAGGCATGAGAAGATCTGACGGCTCTGGCAGGGAGTGGCAAATAGACAGCGGGATTAAGCTTACAATGTGTTGGGTGCTGTTAATTGTTCATCGCCTTAAATGTATGTGTTTATTTCCGTGTTCAACGTCTTGTGATTACAGAGACTTCAAACATTGATCATGTCAGCAGTTTCGATAGGCTTGGTGACCTCAAACATGATGCGTCACTTTCCTGATGGCAAGCAGTGAGCAAGACAAACGGCACGAAAACCATCGAAAGCCATCGTCACAGAGCTTCCCAATCGGCTCTCCAACACTGCAACAAACTGTTAATTGGACACCCCCTCCCATTTTATCGGTAGGGACAAGTGTAGGAGGGGTGAGTGAGGCGGTGGAAACAAGTGACACAAGCAATGCAATGTGGGCACTGGCAGTGTTTGCAACCGTCATCGTCGATTGCCCTGGAGTCACCCGCTTCCACTACTTATTCAGCCTTCTTCCCTCTTTATCCACCACTCGTTCATCCTCGTCATTATCATCAACATTTCTTCTTATACAACATCATATATATATTCCGAACAACTGTCCAAGTCTATCTGAACACCATCCTCGACAGTCCCCTTTGTCACTTCGTTATATATATATATATACGCGTCGCAAGGAAGCCTGCCCCTTTGCAAAGAGGGACGACGCGCCAGAACACCTGGCAGCGTCTTTCGAGAACTGAGCAGCTGCCGCTGCAGAAGCGCTGGCTCTGTTCACGCCTTAGCCAATGTAAGTCAAATATGGTCTTCCTTTTGCCTAAAGCTTAGATAGTATTTGAGTACTCTGCTCTAACACTTATGGTAAGCTTAGCCATAACTCGGCCGGTCCAACGCCACGCTCTCACTGGCGTAGGAAGAAGCACCATACTTATCCATAAGTTCGGTGCCATTATCGCCATCCTGGTTTCAGGATTGGCGGTGACCTTTATACCATAGTCCATATCAACGTGGACTTGTGTGCCGCCTACCCAACCGGGAGACGACACACTACACGATCAACCACTCACACAGCGTCAGGCTGGTGCTATGAGTGCGCCACAGATCCCGGAAGGCTTTCTGCTGTATCGGGGTGGTGGCGGGCGTGACGGCGAATGGCACCAGTCATTCCTTGATGCTTGATCCTCTTGGGGACATCGGGACGACCCCGGGCAGAAGGACCTTGCAAAAGGACCTTTGGTTCCAAATCGTTTTCCGCGATTTGGAGCCAGGCAACAGCCACCACTGGTGGCTGTACAATCACCAGCTTGGGAAACCAAGATGGGGTTGAAGAAGAGCGACTGGGCCCAGATGCAATTTCCAAACACAGACATCTTCAAGGGGCGGTGGAACACAGACGGCGCAACAATCCACAACCTCACGCTAAAGTCGGCGTCTCGCCGCAAGAAGAACGCGCCTGAGATCAAGGACAGCCCAAGCACCGATGGCACCATGTCTCCAATTCCCGAAGCTGACTCCCCCATGAACAACTCAGACGACAGTCTCTCAACTGGCGTCGACCCCGAGGCGCTTGAGGAAGCACTCCAGGCCCTAATTGACCAGCCATCGCCAATTGGCAGTGGCCCCGACACCGGGATTGGTCAGGATGCTGGGCAGGAGGCCAGTAAGCCAGACGGGGTGACTGGTCAGCCCGGCACCTCTCAGTCAAGCATCTCTCAACGCGCCACCTCCCACCACGGCGATTTCCAACCCAACACTGTCGGACAAAGCAATCCAGCCGAGCGCCCTACAACAGAGCACTCTTCAACGGAACCTTTTCCAACCCAACTCATTCCAGCCTAACCAGCCACCCCTGTTGTTCCTCCACAGAGGTAACGAGACTGTGCTCGAGCAGGAGTTGGAGGCCAAAGTCGCGCGTTGCCAGCGAGTGCCTGGAGAATGAGAAGGCGCCCAAGATGGCCGTCGGCGAAAGCGACGAACTCCGGTTGCAACTCAACATCATCATGGCCAAGAGAGACGCAGCCGAGGCCAAAGCTACGCGAACTTCAAGTTGAGAATCGCAACCTCAACAAGAGTGTCGAATCAGTTCTCGTCGAGAACAATAAACTGCTCTCGCAAGTATTGGGCAACTCCCACCTCAGCTCCACGAATGACCCCAAGGTCAGGATCGTGGAGGTCGCAGACCAAAACAACAAGTTGCAGGCCGACAATGCAAGACTTGTTGAAAGATGCAATCAACAGGATCGTTCCCATGCTGAGGCCCAACGAGAGCAACAAGAGATGTACGACATGCTACTGAGCTGGGTGGCAGGAAGATCCCCGCATTATATATATCGTGGCTTTGATACCAGATATCTTCCTTTATCTCATTACGGCTATATACCTCTGACGGGCGGCATTTTCATCCACCAAGCAACTTTTCTGCCACCGCGCCTGATTCTGACCTTGAACATTACGTACCAGGGTAATGATACTATTCAAGACAACCCGGCACGAACAACTGGTGAGTACCTTCAACTAGACCAACATTCATCAGCTAACATGAACCACTAAGCTCCGAACCACCAAGCTCGTCCTACTAGGCGAAGGAGGCCATGACCAAGCACACTAATAGTTGTGCAAACAGCGACGAGATCAAGGCTCGAGTGGATTCCATTTGCACTCAGAGGGATGAAGCCGTGGCCAAGTCCAAACAACTCGAGCGTGACGACGAGTCACTCAGGGCGACGGTTGCGCAGTAGGTCTCTACTGGAAAGGTACCTACGGTCATACTATGATTTTGTGCATGAGCCTAAGTTATCATTTTTCAACGTTGATCTCGCCATGTTGGAACAAAACATGACAGGAGAGATGCAGCCGGCTACGGACACTGTCAAGCTCTCAACAACTGGACCATGCACGCACACCATCAGCTGCCAGACTCTTATCAACTGGAACATACACAGCCCTGGCTGTCAACAGCGCGCGTCAGCTGGAAGCCCGATACCCAGCAGTCTGCGACTTCAGACTCTATGACGTAGGCGGGCACAAGATCGCCCGCTGTATGAACACCTACCAACGAACAACTGCAAGCAAGGGTAACCGAGCTTGAGGAGTCTGCAAAGTCTCGGGAGACGAAGGTCTGACTTGTCGAAGTGGAGAACAAGAAGGTCGAACACCTCAAGGAGGAAATTGCCAACCTCCGACCTCAGTTCCACGATGTCCAGGCGGCGAACAAGGACATGGCTACCAAGCTGCAAGACTGTGAATTGGCCTTTCTCAGGATCAACAACGAGGGGCATAAGGACGACTAGCTGAGTGGTAAGAGTCCTTTACATGTCTAAAACATGAGCAATGCTAACATGATGCAACAGCCATGGGAGCAAGTGAAGGCTAAGAAGAACTCATATCTTAACTATTGTAGGATTATAGCCTCTGCGAGACAGCACTTATCTAGTAAAATACGCTACTACTTCAACTCAACCCTGCTCGTCTCCCGCTCACCAATTTCAGCCACAACCAGCTCAACCTCGTCAGTCGACCTGTTCTCATCAATCTTAGCATCATCAACCCTAGCCAGATCAACAGTCTTTAGCGCAAACATGACCAGCAACATCGGTGCCAGAGCCGCCGTGGCAGCTATAGCAAGCAGCCTTTGCGTCTCACGGTAGGCTTGATCGGTGGCTGCTCGGACAGGTGTTCCCTTAGCATACTCCTGAGCAACGACAATGGATTTGTAGATCTTGGTGGCGTTGGGTTTGGCTTGTTCGGGGAGGTACGTTGCGAGTTTCTTGGGTAGCATGTTGTTCCAGATGGCGCCGCCCACGCTGAGACTCATTAGCAAGGACATGACTAGCTGATGTAATGTTATTTACCTTGTACCGATCGCTGCCCCAAAGTTCATTGCTGCGTAGTATACGCCCGTGGCAACTGCGACATCCCCCTTGGTGACAAGAGCCTGGATGGAAACTTGTGCGGCAGTCTGGTAGAGTGCGCGTCCGACTCCAACCAGCGTCTTTGCAGTGATGAATGAAGCTTCGTTGGCGCCGCGTCCATCCATGTTCACAAAGTAAATCTGTAGACCTTGACCTAGAACAACAAGCGGTACCCCGATGAAGACGAATATCTGACTGCGCTTGGCGTACTTCATGAGAATGCCCACGAGGACAGAGGCGATCTGGAAGGATACACGGAGGGAGTTACTAAGCCGACGGTTAGCAAAGACGTAGGTCAGATTATTGGACGTCGTACTCTATGCGTGTTGCGTGGCCTGGGCTAAAACCCCCAGCTACTTGAAGATAGCTCGGGAAGAAAAGGGTGAAGCACGAGTAGTGGAAGAAGTCGAGCATGGACAGGACACACGCTGCTACGACGGTGCGTTCTTTGACCATGCGGAACGGGACGAAGGGTACTTGGGCGAATCTCGTATCCCAGATGAAAAACACGACGATGATAGCGACACCAATTACGAGCATGGCGATGTAGCTCCCCTGATCCCATCGGTCACTGTTCCTCGCGCCAGTAAGAGATAGAGGAATCAGAGCGAGCCCAAGTCCAACCACAAGAAGAACAGCACCAATGATATCAAGGTCAACCCACAAAAGGTTGACGACACGTTTGCTCAAAGGCTGTGATTTGTCTGCAGCGTCCCAAGCGCCATCGCGTCGATAGCCAGCCTTTCTAGCCCTTCTCTGCAGGACGTAGAGCGTGGTGCAGCGCAGAATGGAAGGATGGCAACCCACATCCCATATCCCCATCGCCAGGTCGAGTGTTTGAGGACACTGTCGGCGACGATGGAGCCGAGATATAGCGTGGGAATGGAGGCGATGGATTCGGGAAGGGAGGCCCAGAGACCGCGGTTGATAAGGCTTGTTGTGTCTGCGATAAAGACTTGTTGCATAATGACATATCCCGTGTCACCGATTGAATCAAAGATTCCTCCGGCCTGACGTTGTTGTCAATGGAGTTGGAGCAGGGGGAGGTTGGGACTTACAATGTAAGTTGCGATGTTTTGACACGCAGCGTACATGATCTGCGAGAGGACGAGGAATAATATCGAAAACGTGAGACCTTCAGCTCGACCAAAGACCTATCATGGTCAGTTGCTGTACCGTCTTGTAGGTAGTGGACATGCGTTTGAGAATTTTGCCATGATGGGATACGTCACCAAGCCGATTATGATACCAACGACATTCGCCGTCGCAAGAGCCGAGTGTCTTTGGAAGGCAGACGTGGCGTATGCATCGTAGACTTTGGTCGCGTACTTGAGGAACGAGGTGATGAATGTTGTTGCGAAGAGGCTAGGGATGTCAGCATGGCTAGGACGCGAGTTGAGCTGAGGTTTACCCTGTGAAGGCGATGATGAGGGCTTTTTTGGGCCACGACTCGCGGAGGGTATCCGTGTTGGTTGGGTTGTGTTGTTCGTGAGTGACAGCTTCTTTAGGGGCTTTGATGTCGCCTGAACTGCGATGGTCAGATGTGTCGGCAGCCATTGCTAAGTTGATCTGTATGATGCCATAAGCTTGGCCGTCTCGTTTCGAAAGCAATTGCAGCTCATGTATGTTTATACTCACTCATACAAAGCCACTTCCGCTCTACGCCCACAACCCGTAAGGTGTCAGACCATGTGTTGCTCGAGGATCCATCTAATCTTATCTGATCCGCCACATCATCCGGCCCAAGTCGGGAATAAACCCGTTGTGGGCTGACTGGTAGGGCCAGTTGGTCGCCATCTCAGAGGGGAAAAAGCCTCAGATTAGGAGTCCTTGACTGTGCTTGGAATAGCTTCATGGTGGCAGGGATTATCGACGAATCTTTTACCTAAAGTCACCGCAATGTGGGACGTCGGGCACGCGACTTGACTCACATGGAAGAAAGAGGCCTGCATGCGATTAGTCGGGTTTTATAAGGCTTTGTTCCAGAGGATGGATACTCTGTCAAGCCAGATGATTGCAGAATTGCGGTCTTGTTCAAAGCAAAAGCCTATCCTATTTCTCTGTCTCATATTTTATGGTCTAGTGGAGTGACGGTCAGACGCTCATGTTGAAAGACTCCAATTTCATCGTCGGACAGGTGTAATCTACTCTAATGCTATACCACGTCTCCGAATATGTGACAAGATTGACCGCGTTATCAATCGGATCCGCTGACTCGTGGTTCGGGTGAGCCCACAATCAATATTGCAGAGAAGCTTCGGATGTCGCCAACGTACAGTTCCGTGTAAAAGTTCTAACACATCAGCAGTCCGGGGGTT
>JABFFF010000401.1:0-33227 GCA_013623665.1 Fusarium sublunatum | reverse complement strand
AGCCAAACGTACCTATGGCAATAGAGTTTCCCTGTTGGAGATGTTCTCTTGCTGCCTGGAGGCACTTGTCTCTCGTCTTGAGGAGATCTTGGTTAATCCGCTCGTAACCCCGAGGCTTGAGGCATTTCCAGTAAAAGGTACTTTTTCCAGCCCCAGGTGGCCCACAGAATAGAATCATGTCCTGGTCGCTAGCCTTGTCGAACGCCACGGAGGAGCTCCCTGATGCGACCTTCTCGGCGAAGGGGTGATCAGCCAGGTCGAATTCTCGAGCAAAAGCTCGGGATTTCTCGCCGAGGAAGAACTCTTCCGGTGTCTGGTATTCGATTCCCACATTGTGCGCAAAGTTCCTGTCCGAACAGCTAAAATCTTTGGCGGTGGCCGCCACACCGTCTGGTCCTTTGCCTAGGCCGGCTGTACGACCTCCTGCATCTCCAACAAAGATGCTGTTCTTCAGGTCGACCTCGGTTTCCGAGATGTCGTAGTCGTCGCAAAGTTCCTTCCACATCCCTGTCCTCGGTTTACGGTATATATCGTGCTCGGTCGCCGCGTAAACGCATGTCGGGAGGTTGAGGCTGGTGAGAACAGCACTACATTTCTGCTTGAACTCAGTGACACGCTTCTGGGCGTTTCCTTTGGGTCCCTTGTACTTGGCGTCAAAGTGCAGCGTCAATCCTGCTTGGTTGGACAGAATCACGACTCGATATCCATCTTGATACAGCTCCCGGAGCTTGGCCGGCACCGAGTTGTGCCACCATTTCCAATCTGTGCCGCTACTGGCATGCTTTTTGCCCGAAGAGGTAGCAATTAGAGTTGAGTCGAGATCAAAAGCTGCTATTTTCCTCCTCTTGACGGTCTTATCCTCTTTCTCTTCTGGTTTGTAACGGCCGACGAGGAGAGTGGCAGGGGTGTCATCGTTGGGACTTCGCTCAGACCAGATGGTAGGGTCTTTGGGCTTTTGTGAGGTTGGCGTGAAGAAGCTTGCTATAGCAGTCTCTTTATCTAAGTCAGTCCGATGTTCTTCAGACCTTATCAAGGTCTTGGAGTGCGCACTCACTGGTTGTCCCGCTCTGGACTTTTCGCTTGACGGGCGGTGGAGAGACTGGCGCATCAGCGGCTTTGCGCTTGGTTGGGGGATCGCTTGAAGGCATGTTTGTCGCGTAAGCAGTAAGAGCGGGCGCATTGAGTTGAGTCGTGATGATTTGATGTGGTCAAAATGTGTTTATCGTTTGTTGTCACACGAGGCTAGAATGCCAAGGCACTTATTCAGGGTCCAGAGCAACCCAACGCGTAAGGACACTCCAGCCTGTCGCGAGATCACGTGCCGCTCAACACCAAAAGCTCAAGCTCTATCAAGCTTGGACAAGCTTTGGTGGAGCACAAGACAGCACTCAATAACCATCTCTCATATACAAGTGAATCGAGTAAACTCACTTCTTCTTCCATTGTTTTCCCTTTCTCTCAAGTATTTGTACATTTATCTACACCGTCTGCTCCAACGGACTTTTACCTGGGCCTACTGCTGCCCTCTCACTACAATGCACGAAATCTTCCTCACAGCCCTCGTCGAGGACAAAGACTTTGGCGCAGCATGTGCTGTGTTAGGCGGACTCTGTAACATGGCCCCTTGGGAGGCGGTGCAGCGAGTTCTCTACTTTCAGGGACCACAACGGTTAATGGGCATCTCCAACCAAACCTCTATCGAAAAGCCCATACGGAAAGATACAGGCTTCCTATGGAAAGAGCTCCATCAGAACCTGACTCGGCAGTCATACATCATCCAAACAAGATATGATGTCCTCAAAGATCGCGATATGGGCCCCAATGCGCCTCCCATGGACTTCGATGCAACCCAGGGTGTCCTCCGATGGACTGACTTCCCTGATCCCCCTCGAGGACAACCCTTGCTCACCCAGCGTAAAAAGGTCGAGCTTTGGGAGCAAAAGAAGCTGCCTTCGATCATGCGCGACAACAACCACACGTAAGTAATGAGGTCATCTCGGTACCATTGGCATTAACGCGGGACAGATTCAAAACAGAGACAATCGAGGAAGTCCATCGTTTCTACCGAGATGAGATTGAGTTTTGTCTTGTACGACATTACTTCCTTCAGCCATTAGACAATTATGTTCCAATGGAGACAAAACAACACCAATCTGTGCCCTTGGACAGCCTGCCCTCTTGGGAATCCCTCACACCTGTCGACCAGCAGAAGCGGTGGTTCCTCCACGTCAGGGCACATGTAGTGCAGGACAACAAGCCCGACGAGATCCGAAAAGCCCAAGATCAGCTGCTTGCAATCCGAAGAGAGCTGGAAGGAGTCTTTGACTTCCGAGGAATTGACCGCAAGGTGCACGACACACGCGTGGTTCAACAGGCACAGGGAGTACAGCAGCTGCCACAGAAAGTTACAATTGGGAAGTGAGGGCGCGGCCATGACCATACCCTCCTAAGTCCGGATCAATACAAGAGACTGCTTTGAAACTAAGGACGCACTTGGCACATGTTATCGAGCCGTTTACACAATTCTTAGCCATGGTCCACATAGACACTCATGCGCGTGCGAAGCGGGATGTCTCTTCTCGCCTAAGTAATAAATAATACCCAGTATAATGAAAATTATTACAATTCCCTATATGCCATGCCTCTGCCGCTGTAGCATTTCTCCCACCGCATCGGAATGCGCTCTCGACAACTCCAGACTCCCAGCGTCGTATCGCATACTGTCCATCGCCCTGCTTCTAATCATGATGGGCCCTTTCGCTGCCTATTCGCGCCATCAATTCTTCTTCCAGGCCTGATCGGCATCTATCCCAGAGTTAGCACATTCATTAAACCAGGGCCGTAGTACTCACCCGCGTGGATAATCGGAGACGGAATATCCTTCCTCGCCCCCTTCTTAACATTGTAATCCGTGCCAAACCTCCTATCCCGGTCTCCAACGTGCTTCTCAAAGTCAAATTGGCCATCTGCCGTGAAACTTGTCATGAGCTTCGGGGGACCCAGAGGCAACGTATCACCCCGATCCGTCTGCCACAGATGGTATACTTTTCCGTACAGGTGGACGACCTCCTCCATCTCGTAATTCTCGGCGATTTGCCATGCGCTTTCAGGCACGGCACGGTTGGGCATGATGAGCATGCCGGACTTAACTTCGTAGACATGCGAATGCCAGAGCTTGCGCTCCTCTTTATCGAGCGTCTCGTATAGTTTGGGCGTGATCATGTACTCAATCCCAATGAGACGAGCGTTGGGTTCATCTGAGTCGTAGAGAAGGCACTGTCGAACGTCGTCGTCTAAGCTGCTGTGAGCGAGTGGGTGGCAGACGAGGACGGGGAGATATACTTAGATGGGCGCAATAGTGGTTGGCCTCGACGAAGCGAGACGGATCATCTGCATAAGCATGAAATGCGTTGAGATGAGCACAGATATGCTTGACTGGTCGAAACTCCTAATGGTCGAGTGAGTGAGTGAGTCGAGTATCTTGACAGAATCACTGGGCAAGGCCTTACCTGCGTCACCGCGGCACCAGCAGTAAGAACCTGGTTCTTTGACGAGAGGGGCTTTCCCATGCCCTCATTCGTCACGGGAATATCGTTGCTCTCTGATGAAGCCATATTGAATGTAGCTTGGATGTCGTCAAGTTAAGATTTGCGATCGTCGTGGGTGTGCGAGATGTCAACGGCTGTTAAATAAACCAGATCTGCTATTTACGGAAGATTACGTCATGGATAATTTTGTATATCAGATGCATCCAGAATGAAAACCTCCTCCTTATTTCGTTACCAGTTGCCAGCCAGAATTATGGTCTTGAGAACTCATTTCGGCCGCTGAAGCGTCAGTATGACGACCCAATGACTTCGGCGTCTGTCTCGGCGCCGATGATCCACTCTGCCGGCCCGGGATCGGTGCGGTCCGGGCGGTCAGCGGAGGCTACCCTACGCTCCCTTAAAATCATAGCATATTTCATTGTGTCTTTGGGGCGTCCATTTGAATAGCACTCATAGCATTATTACAACGTGATTATCATATATTCTCGGTCCATACTTTTGAATTTCGTGCTATTTGCTGGGTTACTCAGTTTATTAACCTCCACAGCTTGATGGAAGATTTGGTATGTCGACAATTTCCGTCTCGACTTTACAAGTTTTCTACAGATTAATCCATATTAGGGCGATATCAATCTAATCAATCTCCAATGTCCCCAATCCCCTAAAAGACCCATCAAACCAGAAAACCTCAAATGATGACCACCTGACCAATGACTTTCGTATCTATGACCCAGACAGAGCATGGTCGTATACGCGGTACTTCCCAAACGCCGAAACAAAAAGACTCCGCTCCCAAGTCAAAACGAGTCTACTTAGACGGAGGCTTTTCCACAAGTCCCGCCCTCTCTTTCAGCATCTGCTCCACCAGCTTGAAGGGAGGCCCTTCAAAAAGTTCGGGCTTCTGCCTCTGCATCACCTCCAGTCTCTCCCATGGAGAGTTCCCACTCTCCTTTGCCTCCCGCAACGCCTTGTCAGCGGTCCAGTGATTATAGCTCATTGGCTGAGCCTGCGCCCAGATCGATTCAGAGATGGCTTCCTCGCGCTCTAGCTCATCTTCAATATCCCCGGAATCGTGCGCAGTGCTTGGGGGAGACTCAAGAAGCTGCTCAATAAATCGAAGGTTAGCCTCGCTCGGTTCAGGGTCCGCTTGAGCGATGGTGTTGAGAACATCGTCCCGCGAGGGCAACGTAGGGAACGAGAGAGGCGAGCTTACCTCGGCAGGAGAAGGAAAAGGTGAGAAGTCTGTGGCTCCAGGATTCAAGTCAGAAAGCCTTCGAGGTGGAGTATTAAGTGGAAAAGGCTTGAGGAAAGGAGGTTCACGCAGAGCCAGAGGCTTGTTAGTGGTGGACTGGCTGTTGCCCACTGGAGCCTCGAATGCACCCATCTCAGCTGAAGAGGTAGGGGAGTTCAAAGCACTGGTCTCTGGAGAACCAGTGATTCCAGATAGCCCATCAATAGCCAGCTCAAAACGCGTTTTGTACGTACTGGCCTTTCCGCGGTCACTCTCTGTGAACCCAGGGGGAACAGGAGGATAGATAGATCCGTCTGGCAAGTACTTAGAACCAGGGCCAAGCACAGGTCGGGTGTTCTCACCAGGTAGGTATCTAGGATAGCCTGCATCACCATCCGACAACGGTTGACTACCACGAAGGGTAATCCTCCCACGAGCTTTGCGGCGACTGTTGAGGTTAGCTTCTTCCTCAGCTTCAGCTTCTTTGGGATGAACAGACCCGTTTTCGTTCTCAGATTCGGACGAATCAGCCGAAGGACCCCAGGACTTCTGTAGACGTGAGCTCACTTCAGGGACATGGCTGGAATAGTCGTAGTAGCTGGGAAGACGACGATCGGGGACATCGAGGGACTCGTTCTGGAGGAGGGAAACTCTGCGAGGCATGCGACACATGATGAAAGATGTGTGGAGTTTGCAAGGCAGAGAGGTCGTTTGTTGAGTTTGTTGTGAGTTTGATAGAGAGCGTTGTTGGTGGCAGAAGATGCTGTACAAAGGATGATGAGATGAGAGAAGAAAGTGGTAGGTCGAAGGGAGATATGGAAGACATATATTAGGATGATCCAGGATCGGTAACGACGTTGGATTCAATATCTCTATCCATGTTCAGTGCTCACGGAACTGTGCAGCGTGAACTGCAGGGGTAGATTGGTATCGTCTTTGCTGTCGGTGACCTAGCAGCCAGAGCGGGAACCTGCAGCTCCGTTTAACAAGCCGCTTGCTTATAAACTAACCCTTTGTTCTTTTATAACAACCAATCCTGGGTATTTGTACGATCGTTTCAGAACTTGGCCTCTGAAATGATTCAACTAACAACAAGTAGCAGATGGAGAGACGAACATCCTGTGAGGCCAAGCAAGGTGGCTGCGAAGTGAACAGCAATTTAGATTGAGCTGCGATAAGTATCTGACAACAAGATGTAGATGAAAGGGCCATGATAGCCTACCAATATGCATCCTCATCACGTCAATCCTGGCCCTGGAATGATTGACCACGTCTCCCCCGTAAAGACGAGTGACCCGTCCTGTCGCAGCTTCTCTGGGTCAACGTACAACTTCACCTCGACATTTGGCTTGTCGACATTGGATACGCGGGCGATCATGTATATGGTCGGAGATGTCGTTGGAGATAGACATGTGTTGGAGTTCTCTTGCATCTGCATTGAGACACCTGTTAATGATAGCCCAACAACATACTTCTGAAAAATACTTACCCTTTGATACTGTCGCTTGCTCATGTAAAACGGAGTGCGACAATGTCCGGTTGTGCATTTGACCTCAATCATGTACAAAGGCTTCTTGTTTTGCCATGCCCGTCCATCAAGATGTCCTTTGTCCATCAGATGATTTGTCAACACCCGCTTGCGATCAAAGTAAACAATATCGGATGTTTCTTGTCCCGTCCATGGAAGCATATCTGCGTAGTCGGGATGAACAGTGACGAACTTTCTCATCTGACTTTGCCAATTGTCTCTGTTGAATCGTGGTAGCGACGGGGCCAGTTTGAGGAGAAGTTCAAAGACCTGTCGTCATGTTAGCCGGTCACAAACAAGAAATGGCAGGTAACTTACAAATAATTCACCAAGAGCTCCAATTCGCATATCTCGCTCATGAGGACCATGTGAGCGGAACCGTCGCGACAGCTCAACTTCTTCCTCTTCAACGTCCGGCAAAGAACCGAAAAGCACAGACATGTCATAAACGCCTTTGCTAGGGAGGCTCGTTGTACTGGCTGCAGTAATCACGTTATTGACCAATCTTAAATATTCTGTTTCATCCTCAATGGTTGGCTGTTCGGGTGGTCTTTCACCCACACCTTGAAACTGGAATGCTGAGCTTGAATGTACTGCGGGTGAAGAGCCAAAGATGAATGCCGGCTGTTTCGCTCTTGGCGGCGTTTGGGCAGGATCGAGACTGCTTGTAGGGTCGGTGGTGGTTGCTCCCGGGCCATGATTGAACGGTTCTCTAATGTGTCTGGCGGGATCAGTTGTTATGGAGGTGGGCGTGAACAGCCGTCGGCCGGTAATGGAGGAGTGTGATGTCGCCGGGCTGCGTTGTCGAACAGGGATATCTGACCACCTCGGGGGAGATCTTATGCCTGCGGCTGGATTAAGCATAGAGTCTTCGTCACTTGAGATGTCGTCTTTGCGAATCTCTGGATATGCCAAGAATTGGGAAACAGGGTCTTCTTCACCCTCATGGAAGATGCTCTCATCGTTGTGGTCCTCCACCGCCTCGTGGTAGATGGTAGTATCATGCAAGTCCTTTTCTCCATCACTTAAAGATGAAGCTTCTTTGTCCTCCCCGCTCAAATCGACCTCAGGAACACTTTCAGTCTCCTCCTCGTCGGTATCGGCTTCTTCAACCTCTGGTTCGCGCTCTCTTTGTATCGGTATGTCGACATCCACAATCCCTTCTGCTTCCAGAATCTGTGTCACATTGACAAGAGGAGCATTTAAAACTGCACCCACGAGCTGGATTGCTCTGAAATCCGCATACTTGACCTGTAAGTTCACGGGATCTGTCATGATCCATTCCAGAAAACGACGGGGCAGGGTCGAGAAGTAGCAAAAACCCTGTGCCTTAGGATCTTGAGGCACGTAAACCTTAAGGATACCATCGTCCTCGCGCAGATGAAGCTCGCTTCTTTCTTGTACGTGGATAAAGCCATGACCATCTTGAGATAGATGCAACTCAGAAGAAATGCCATCTGTTTCATAGACCTGGGTGTCACGCATAATCCAGTAGAGGTCTGAGTTGTAGTCGAGAGCGCGCGGGCTGTTGAAATGCACGGCGATTCTATATCAGCGGTTAGTTAACTCAGTGCAGTTTCCCAATGAAGTATGTATCACTTACCTGTACAGCCCATCTGCCCTTTGTCCGATCTCGCGATCAGGATAGCGTAGCTTGTCCATACGCCCGCCCGCCACAGTTGAGATCTCTCTTACTGCAGTAGAGAGATATCTGGTCTCCATTCCAAGCCATGATATAAATGGTCGTAGCCGCCGTACTTCGTCGAGGGTGAAGTCCAACATCTTGGCTTGTGTACTAAAGATGTCTTTCAGAGCCTTCCGGTCGGCAATGGCAAACTGCGTCCGGCCTGACTGCAGCTTCACCGAACCATTTGGGTACTTGACGGGAAATACTGTCCCAAAGAACATTGGCTCTTCATCAGGTAAGTTATCTGCGGACGATAACATGGAATTCAGCGCCCAGACGGTTTCTTTGATAGCAGCGACCGATGGGGAGGGCACCCTAGCACCCATCTCTTTGAGCTCATCGTACGCCATGTCTAGCGTGAGCTCCTGCACACCCAGAAAATCGACAAAAAAGTCCTCCAAGTCGGGATAGACATCGTTAAGAGCTATTCTGCCCCGAATCTGGGTGGCACTAGACCATAAACATTCGCTGGTTTTGTACCAGTGGCTCGTATTGCCAGCATTGACGTAAATCAGAGGCTCTTCGGCGAAAGCTGTTCTGGACTCAAGTTAGGTTGCTGCCTTGAAAATTGAACGAGTCTCATACTTAAGCTTCATCATATCATTCTCCATCAAGTTGCCTCTTTCCAAGTTCAAAGAGTCGTAGAGGTCATTTGTCCAGTCAAAGTCTTCGCTTTGCAAGGCCTTCAGTCTCCTTATCTCGTCCAAATAATCCTCCCAAGAGCAGTCACGAAGCCCCAGAGTGGTTTTGAAGAATTGCCGCAACACATCGAGGTCTTCCTCTGACCTATGAAATGTAGTTCGGTAAAGATGTGCAAGAGGGTATGCGGTCTGCATGTCATCTCGAGCGCCCCAAAGGCATTTGTCGGGTGAGGTCCACGTAGCTGGGTTTGGTCCATGTGCCGGGATATAAACGAGGTGCCCATCGCTGATCTCTTGCCTGGAACTGTCAGTCTATGGCCATCTTGCGCACCTAGGTACAAATACACACCTTGCTTCTGCTTGTGCGTCAAGGAAGCTATCTGCTTCACGGCAACGCGCGTGAATGACCTCGTAAAGGTCTAAGATCCTAGTATTCCGACGTACCCCGGCAGCAGCAGTACTGTACCGAATCGTTTTGAGGATACTCAGGTAGAAACGAAGGTCATCAGTATGGCCGACGCCAAGATCATCAACCAAGAAGCCCCATTTCGTGCTATAGCTGCTCGATGTGATAGGTTCTCCCAAGTCGAGAAACATGAAGTCTTCGTCTTCAGCATAGCGGGCATGCTTGCCCTCCAGCTCGGGTAAAGGCAAATAAGTTGTTGACAATGGCTCCGACAGAGCAAACTCGTCGCCACCTTTGCATGGAACCTCCATGTCTTGCAATTCTTTCATTATATCTTCCGAGGCTGTTACCTTTTCCTTTTCATATTCCCATACGCGTTGCAACGCGCCCAGTAAGTGTTCGGACCGGTGCTGCTCGATATAGCGAAACGCGTGTGAGAGCTCCAATGTCTGCCCTGCGGTCTTTTGAGTGAGTCGAAGGCGGTTACGTAAAGAAAGTCGCAGTTGCATCCAGTTTTCCCAAGACCACGCACATCCTGGTGGAGTTTCTGGTTCGTGGGCAAGGTATTCATCGTGTAAGAACGATGCAGCGAAGCCTCTTACGTCCCCATGCGATTTGAGTAATTGGCTTGGGCCATATTTGTCGTCTGTTGCTAAATAAACGTCATTCCTGATGGGAAAGCATGCTTCCATGTCCTGATCATACACGTGATAGTCATGAAGTCTTCTCCCAGATTCATCATCTTCCAGTAACCCATCAGAAAGGTACAAGAATCTGAGGTGGTTGATGGATGCCGAAAGGCCAGCCCCATTTGCAACAGGAACAGCCGGCTTCTTGAATATCAGGGACCGCACATCCTTCACGAGCGCCTCTATGACGCCGAATGCATCGAACAAAGCGCGCCGGTCGGGGTTGTTTGCTGCGCTCGAGTCGACTAAACGCAAGTTGAGGTCATCCGGTATTAAGAGCTGTCCGGAGGAATGCGAGTAATAGAGCGGGCCATCGCTTGCAGAAGCCCATTCACCACCCTCCAGAGGGATCAAAGCAAGTTCTTCAAGACGAGCCTGGACGTGGTCTAGTGTTGTGGTGTTCTTAAGCAAGGTAAGCGCTCGAGCTGCAAGCGAGTGCCACTCGTTGTCTGTTTTGGGATTCTTCATCCTGGATTCCTCGGGATCCTTGTCGAGGTCATTCGCAATACGCGCGATTGCATCTGACGGTGAGAGATTTCCTAGGCCGTATGGCTCCAATAGTTTGAGATCATCACGCGTATACTCCTTCGCGAGATAGACCTCTTCATTGATGTCCATGAACAGCGGTTCACCGTTCTTGTCACGGAGCCATGGTTGAAGACGACAGAGCTTATGGATATAGTCGAGCCTTCCTGTGCCAAGCGTGCGAAGGACCTTGACTTCCTGTATCCGTTCTTCAATCCTGTCCAGGAGAGCTGACCAGAAGTCATCCCAAGGATACGAGTTCCGTTGGGGAAGCCAACGCATCCACTGGTATTGGAGTGTCGGGTGTTGACAGAAGTCTTGAATAGCTTTAATGAAGCATTCGGCGATACCGTTTAAGAGTGCACGATTCCTTAGAGAAGTGACGACTATGCCTTGACGGCTGGCTTCTGTGACGAAATCTGTATGTATGAGAAACTGTGTTGTTGTCATTTCATGAGCTTTGTGCTTCAAAATTTCTATGAGTTCTCCAGTAGAACGCATTTACGTACCTTGAACCCCATCGGTCGCATTGGCAGGAAAGCGAACACCTCTTGATCCTCGACTATTGGCATGAATGAGTCCGTCAAGGGGAATGCCAAGACAATCTCCGTGGAGGAGTCGGCGCGCTCGTTTTCTTCTGAGTAAATTCTGTTCTCGCTTTTTGGAATATTATCTGCAATATGCTTCGTAACGTGGTACTGTCTCTCCTCCTTACTCTCGGAAGTCACCTTTCGAACAGTCGCCGGATTGCTGCCGTGCAGGGAATAAGTCGTTGTCGAAGTCTGGTTGTCATCATCATCGAAAAATGAAACTTTAACCTTGCGTAGCTTCCGCAGAAAGAGCAGAATGGTATGCTGTAGGTCTTGGAACTGAAGTCGAATGGTCTCCCGCTGTCTTGCGTCTTCCTCGGGGTCATCACTCGTATGAAGTAGTAGAGTGATGCGAGTCAATGAATCGCCCAGAGATTGCTTGGATGTCTCCCATACAGGTGTTACCATACCGAGACCCGAGTCTCCCTTGCGGTGCGTGAAAGAGAAGGAAAAGCCATTCGACTGAATATGAACCTTCCAGGCTGCCATGAATACTGACTTGAAGCCGATGCCTTTTTCTCCGATATAACCAGCTGCGCCGACCTTTGAACTCCTGCCAATGGCACATATGGCTTTGAGGTTATCATGAGTGAAACCATTTTCGTTGCATTCGATCAAAACCCTGTCAGACCGTACCTCGAAAGACACATATGGGGCCTGTCCGCGAGACAAAGCTGTGCTATAGTCGTTGTCATCGGCATTCTGAAGCAGCTCGAAGACAAATCTGGCATTGCTTGTGTAGAGATTCCTTGCTAGTCTGCTCTGGTTGTAAGCGTATGCACATGTCCGAGGTTTGACCAGCGCAAGAAGAAAGGCCGGGTTTGTGATGTTTCTACGTACGTCAGGACGGCCGATCCTATCATCTCATCCTTTCGGAGGAGGGCCTCTTCGACCTCACGTCTAAGCTCAGGATTGATCTCCCCGATGCGTGCGAGCTGATCTTCGCCGAGGTAGCCGCGTTCTTTGGCAATCTCCCTCACTAGGTCCCGAGCCGTATGTTGGCCTGGCCCGGCTGATGGAGCGTTAGCAGCAGACATCCTTCGGGGCGGTCCCCGTGGACCCTATCAAGACCCTGTAGTTGTCTGACGTGTTGGGATCTCAAGAACTGCTGTGGGAGAAACAAAGAGAAAGAAGGAGTCCGCCAGTCGACGAATTATTTCATGACCTGTGCTTTATCAGCTTGAAAACCCCATTAAAATCTTTTGCTTACCCGACGAGAAAAACTCATCCACCCTCTCACGTCTTGAGGGTCATACGAGACGAGAACAACACATCGAAAGCGCCAAAATCTCATGCAGGGGCATTCAGCTCGAGGCGTAGCGGAGCTAGTGATTGGCCCCGCCCATCGCCAAGATGTCAGATTGCCGCGATGATCCCGGTTCGATGGTCTTTGTTCATTTTTTCTGATATGAAACGCTGTTTGTTGCTGCAAAGATTTGGCCGTGCCAGTCGTTGCAGGCGTGTTCAGAATGGAACACATTCAACGGCAACGATCTCATTGGCTGATTGATGAAACATGGGATAGACCTCTTGTCGCGTCAAGTTTAGGATCGCTCATATGCCCTACACATTTCCTGTCAGCGACACAAATTGTTGCGCATGGACATCACAATGTCTGAAGCACGAGAACGATGCGTTTTGCAACCAGTCAATCACATGGTAAATCATCTTCTGAATTCTCTTTCCTGTCCTGCCTAACGTAAACTCAACCGATAATCCATCCACATTACACATCGAATGACGCTCCGGCCTGTTGAGTTCACATAAATCCCTTTCCCTTTCGTACTTTTTGTTGCTTTCAAAATTTGCCCACCTCGGGAGCGTGACTAGGCATCGGCCTTAACGCCCAGGAAAGCCTTGAGGTTGGCAAGCTTTTGTGTGGCTTCGCGCAGCTTGTCAGCGTTGTTGGGGTCAAACATGAAATTGACCGTCGGGACGCGTCGAGGCTCCGAAACGATGGATTCCTGAGTAGAAGGCTCAGGGGGCTTGGAAGAAGCCCATCGACTAGATTTGATGCCAACATCATATTCGAGCCCGTTCTTAATGCCTGGAAGGCGTTAGTGTCGGGGGTAGAAGACGGAGGCTCAGTATACTTACCAGAATCGAAGCTGGGCTTGCAGTTTTTCTCATCTTCGTGGTCGCTGGATGGTACTGCATCGGTAGTCCACTCGTTGACATCAGCAGCAGCCTCAATAACTGAAGTCTCGGTGGCCACGGGCTCAAAGGTAGCGGGCTCGATGTTTTCGGATCCGGCGGTGTTGGCTTCAATGGTGACAGGATCATTGAAGGATGATTCGGGGTTCAGATGATCGCTGAAAGTATCAGTAGCGGCAGGCTCAGCAAGAGCAGGTTCCGCGATAGCAGATTCACCGACCACGGCCTCGACGATAGGCTGAGTATCCGGCTCAAACGAGGAGTGCTTGCTCACGGGTTCAGGGCTGGTACCATTGACGTCAGGAGCCACAGTTGGTCCTTTGGCGTGATAGGGGCAGCCAGGCTTGTTACGCCAAAGTTCTTTGAGAAGTGTCGCGTGATTGTCCCAAGCCGACTTGTCGATGGCGGGTCGCTGAAGCAGCGGCGACTCAAGGATCTCGCGGCCCTTTCGACGATCGCCCGTGTTATCCTCACGAGCGGTGCAGCTGGCACAACGAACCTTGATGATACCTGCAAGCTCGATACCGTTGGTAGTGACCTCGCGCTCAACGCTGCCGCACGTGCCGAAGAAACAAATGCAAGTTCCACGAGCATCGTCGCAGACGTGGCGTTCTTGAGCGATCATGTGGAGTTTGCCGCAGTTAAAAGCCAGCACAGGAGGATTGTGCGGTGCGCACTGAGCGACGGTAATGCTCTCGCAGCACATTTCGATGGATAGTAGTCGACGCTGCGAGTAGTAGGTAGGGAGGTACACGGTGAGATGGGGTGTGTGAGTGAAGGGGACAGGAGGGCTCCTTTGGGAATTGAATGAGATGAAGGGAGGAGAGGAGAGAGGAAGAGGCGAGAAGAAAAGGCAAGAATATTGAACCCTAAGGCTTAGGATCAGGCAGCCGCGTGTGGATGAGGGTAAACAGCACAACGGCAGGCACGCGTGAAAGGGACTGAAGTGGCAGGCACTGGCAGCACAGTTGCTCGCAACAGAAAGCACAGTGGATGGTAGATTCTAGCGGATAATTGAGCAGAAGAACGAGTAAAATTGGAGATTAGGGCTGTAAAAATGCTCGATCAAAAAGAGGAAGCTAGTGTATGTGTGTGTGTGTGTGTGTGTGTGTGTGTGTGTAGATACTGGGCACTTTTTGAAGAGGGCGCAAGTGAGAGGAGGACGGCTCATTCACCACCACTTATTCTTCGGTCACTTCTCACAAACGGTGGGGAAATGAAGCTGTGAAGTAGTTAGAGATTCCCTGCACAGGCCTTGGTGAAATATCTACTGAGGACCTGTCACCAGCTGTTACAACTTACATCACTGCTCGCGTTGAGCCATATGATCACCTTGAGCTCAGCAAGCAGTCAAGGCAAGTTTCCTCATAAGCTTTAAGACTATAGACTCCCAAAGGATCTCTGTACGTCTTTACTACCTTGTCTACCTATAGTTATAATGATTCATCAGTTGTTCTATCATTGGTCCTCCAAGGTCATCCAACGATGACACCTCTTTTGGTTCTCTTCACATGTTCCTTCGAGTGAAAAGTACAACGCCTAACCCCTCTGCCGCTCCTGAAAGCTGGCGCGCTCTTTCGGGGCCTGTAAAAGTAGCTGTGTGGCTATAGTCCGCCAATCTTTGTGATTAGACACGGAACAAAGAGATTTATCTCTGGCTGAACGCACTTTTGTGTTATCAGCCTATCAAAGTTCTTTCAAACCCCTGCTTCTATATACCGGACGACTCTAATAGTTAGAGTCTTGAAGATCTTCGGTTTAAGCTGTTCTGTTCACGCCAGGCATCTGGCGACTTGGATATCACGCCAACCAATGTGGAACAATGTACAAAATAGAAAGATCACAACCTATTGACAAACAGATAATCGCCCTAGCTCTTTGGTTCTTCCTCCCATGGGGGCTATATATACACAAACAAGAGACTGAGTTCAAGGTCATCGCTTTCAGGCTCTGAATTCCGTGTAATTCTTCGTTTATAACTGGGATTTACTGAGATTTCGGTCTGTATGTCAGCAGTTCAACCTGTCTGCTCAAAAGATCTTGGCGAAAAGTTCCATCAGCAAATAATTTAGTGCCAAGGAGGCACAATTCGCGCAATTAACCATTAAATATTCAAGAAGAAAACGGGGATAGTTTCCAAAAATGTCAGTTCTCGCATCAGACCCTGAATGCAGGGTGACGCCAAGTAGCCTATCCCACCACCATCATAAAGCCAAGTCGGTGGAATATGTATGCTGAAGTATCAGACATTCATCTGATCAGCAATTCAGACTTGGCTTAATGAGAAAAAGAAGCCAAGCAAACAGGCAGCAGAATTAAATATTGGGTCTTTTAGGCCAAGATGTGGAACGCGTGTGTGATGTCGGGGTAAATTGGGTCTGGTCCACCATGTTAGTATGGGGATGTGGGAGACCCCGTCTCAGTCTCGATCGGTTGAGTTTTTTTCTCTTGGCCCAAGAGAAAGACTGAGAACGAGAAGTAGCAGGAGTTCTGGAAAGACAGAGAACCTATAGGATTGAGTCGCTGACTATCAAGCCCCCGGTAGTAAAGATAAGCTTGCTTGGTAGCAAACCGTCTGTCTTACCAAGCCTTGTCTGGTCGGGAACCTCTTGTCCTCACGTGCTCATTGTCCGAAGAGAAACAGCCCGTCATTCAATACTGAAAACCTGGCCTTGAGTGAGACGCAAACTTGACGTCAAGCGTAATGTCTGCTCGTGAGACGGTGACGCACGCCCAGACTGACGCCAAGAGCGGCTCGTGAGATCCCTGTCGCGAGAGGGTCAACCACTTAAGCTTAAAACGACAATTTAGGGTGCCACTCCTGAACCACAGCCAAGGGCATTGGCGTTGAATAAGGCTATTGTGTGGTGATCTGGTTGGGGTTGTTTCAGTGTTTAATTTGAGCAGATCCTGAGTTCAATTGACTTTTCGTAAAACTCAATCACATCGGGTGTTGTCTTGTGTCGTACAGTACCTAAAAGGAGACCAAGAGACTTGCAGCTAAAACCACCAAAAATGCATCTCCAATGTTGGACAATCCACCTGCTGTCATACTTCCACTTTGAGCCCTTGCTGCATCCAACGCGTCATCATCGCATTGTCACTGCAAAGAGGATCAATTAACCCATAAAACACCAGCACAAAGAACCTCTTCACTTTTCTCACCTCTTGGGCAACGTCATAAACCCTTGCCGAGACAGGGTTCCGCCGAGGTTTGAGCCGCAATCAGCCAAAGAAACTGCGAATAGTCTGGCGATCAGCTTGGCAACAACCATGCCACTCTCCACTCCTCCATGATCAGAATCCTCGGAGCCCTTGGCTTAGTACGTGGGGTAAAGTGGTTCAAACTCGTTCATATGCCTCTCAAAATCATATAATAACTGGGCGGTCTCCATCCTGATTCTCGGTTCTGTTGCATCCTCCCAAGCAATCGGTCAAGGGAATCCGGGGCCCCAACATATCCCCAGACTCAGCTTATCAGACATAAAGCGGCCAAGAGCCCAACTTGAGCCGCAGTCCTCTTTACATCGCTTCGTCAAACTCAGAGTCATCCAACAACCGGCATCATGCCGTCTCCAAGAGTCGACAACGAGGCTCCTTACGAGGAAGATATCTCCCACAGCTATCGCAACTCCAGCAGCAATGGCACCTACAACGAGAAGAATGACTATGGCGAGCGCAGGGTCTCCAAAGCCGCCCTTCTGCGCAACCCTCTCGTTGGTATGACCAGGGAGGAGCTTCTTGCTGATGTCGACGGCTTTGTCGATTCAAAGGGCCTCCAAGAGCATCGCGAGGATTTTCGAAAGGGAGCTCTGGTTGCTCAAGTCAACAACCAACCTGGAGCCTTTGAGCAAATCGACCTGTTAAATGAAGACGAGAAAGCCATCCTCAGAAAGGAGGAGACTCACCGATGGCATCAGCCGTTTGCCCTTTACTTTCTCTGCACTCTATGTGCTGGATCGGCCATTGTGCAAGGCATGGACCAGACTACCGTGAACGGTGCCCAGGTACGTTACTGTGCATTTGACTTCTTACTTTAAGTCTCTAATCGCGATATAGGAATTCTACTTTAAGGAGTTTGAAATCGAAAATGTCTGGATGCGAGGATTCACCAACGGAGCTCCCTATCTGTGTTCTGCAGTCATCGGATGCTGGACTAGCCCCATACTGAACAAGTATACTGGACGCCGCGGAACCATCTTTATCTCATGCCTCTTCTCTACTATCACTGGATTCTGGATGGCTGCCTCTCCAAAGTAAGTTTGCTCATGCGTATACACTGCAAATTGACTAACAAAGTCCAGCTTGGGAACCTTCCTCGCTGCTCGCTTCATCCTTGGTTTTGCTGTTGGTGCAAAGTCTAGCACAACCCCTGTGTATTCTGCAGAGTCAACGCCAAAGAATATTCGTGGTGCTCTCACCATGATGTGGCAGGTAAGAAGACCCTTAATAGTTGCCTCAGGGTTCTGTAACTGACTTAAACCACTAGATGTGGACAGCTTTTGGTATCGCACTTGGATTCATCGTCTGTGTTGCCTTCCAAAATGTGACTGTTGTCGGCGGTGAACATTCTCCGTGGCGCTGGATGATGGCTTCAACCTCTGTCCCTCCCCTTATTGTCATGCTCCAAGTCTACTTCTGTCCCGAAAGCCCACGTTGGTACATGGAAAGGGGCCGCTTCGACAAAGCCTTCAGGTCGGTCAACAAGCTACGTTTCTCACCTGTTCAGGCCACCAGAGACATGTACTACGCCTACAAGTTGCTTGAGATTGAGCGTGGCGAGCGCGAAGGCCGAAATCTCCTCAAGGAATTCTTTACTGTTCGCCGTAATCGACGAGCTGCACAGAGCGCCTGGTTCTGCATGGTAAGAGTCACATATCAGGCTTCTTAGACCACTTTACTAACAGATCTCGTCAGTTTATGCAACAATTCTGTGGTGTGAACGTCATTGCCTACTATTCTACCAACATCTTCGAGAATGGCGGTTTCCCACTTTCACAGGCTCTGCTCGTTTCAATGGGCGGTGGTATCATCAACTTCCTGTTCGCTATTCCCGCTATCTACACCATCGATACTTTTGGTCGTCGAAACCTGCTTCTCGTTACTTTCCCTCTTATGGCTATCTTCCTCTTCTTCACTGCCGGAACGTTCCAAATTTCTCCGGAGGATGAAGGTAACCCAGCACGTCTCGCATGTATCACCCTTGGGCTGTACCTCTTTATGGCCGTTTACTCCCCCGGTCTCGGTCCTGTGCCTTTCACCTACAGTGCGGAAGCTTTCCCCCTACACATTCGAGATATGGGCATGGCGTCCAGTACAGCCATTACTTGGGGCTTTAACTTTATCATCAGTCTTACATGGCCGCCTCTGACTGACCGTATCACCGATACCGGTGGCTTCTGTTGGTATGGCGCATGGAATATATTCGGCTGGATCTTTTGCTACTTCTTGCTACCTGAGACCAAGAACTTGACTCTCGAGGAGCTCGACAATGTCTTTGGCGTCAGCAACAAAGAGCACGCATCCTATTACGCAAGGAAGCTGCCCTGGTACCTCAAAAAGTACATCCTGCGCAAGGATGTCCCGCCGTTCCCTCCTCTGTATGAGTTTGCGGCTAATGATGGGCACTATCCTAACGAGAAGCCCGATACCACTCACATGGAAGGCCAGAATACTAGCACCAGCTCAGGAGATGAGAAGGTTTTGGGAGGTCCTGGCTCTGACAATGTGGCTGGCTAAGCGATAGGAGCGACTTGAAATAATTCTTATGCCTACAAGATAGGCTAAGACTGAAGACAAGGTTGTTGGGAAAGGCTACATGCGGAAAGGTTGGGCGCAGCGTTTTAGGGGATATGTACAATACTGATTGCTTCATACTAGAGGCTTAATGTGACATGATCTTAATAAGCCACAAGACCACAGTTAACAGTGAATGCTAAGAGACAAAGAGCATTATATACAGATAGTCATGACGTTAGTCAATAATTCGAAAGCTACTACAATCTCTGAATCAGTTTAAGATTTCTGAGGCAAGTATTTATACTTACCTCAACCCTTTGGGATTTGAAACTGCGTTCAACAGCAAAAGGCGTTAATGGAATGCACAAGTAATTGAGATTATATCAAGAAAGCTGTTGAGCAACTGGCCTTACCTTAAATCAACCTGGAGAGGCAAGGCGCAATAAAAAAGTTCAGTGTGTCACTACTTGACGGGCGGACGATCGTTATCTTATAGATGCAGCCAGGGAATAAAGTGACAGAAAGCTCCGATATCAGTTATTAATGAAGGCATTGATGATAAGATTACATGCATTACGGACTGTTCCATATAGAATGGATATGCGTTCTTACTTTAACCAAAATCCAAGTCTCGATGTCGATTTCTCCGGTATTTATAGATAGAAGGCTGGTGACATCTCTTGATCCGGACTGAAAAACGCCGCTAGATGTCGTGCCTCTAGAATCGTAAGATAAATCCAACAGTTTTTAATGCTAACAGGACTCTAACATTGTGATTGGAACACTCAATGCGCTGATAAGGCTCGATTGGACGAGCCCATTTGCACATTGCTATCCTCTGCCCCCTCAACGCCCGCATGAATATCAGCTGAAGCTGAGACTGTTTATCTGACTGCAGAAAGCATGTTGGTGGTTGCATGGGATTATAAATAGCATAAAGAAGGCTGCTTACACTTCTATTTAATCCCCACCTCCCTCCAATGTTAGCCAAAGTCTTGCTATCTAGCAAGCTTGCTCTGCGTTACACATATCCTGTCCATGTTTCCAGCCTGGTTTGTTATCACGACAATCCTCTACCCGGCGCTGGGCTCTCATGGAAATGCTTGGTACTACCACTTCTTCCCAGCGACTGCTGAATTCTAGTTCTGAAATAGAGCTAGAGACGTCAGGGTTGGGTATGTCGACCCGATCCGAAGACCAGGGTACTCTGATGCGGCGGAAAAGCTGGGCATACTCCCAACATATTCTGCGCGAGTGTAAAAACACATTCCAAGAGGTTAGGAATGACTTCAAATCCACCAAACGACCACAAAGTTCAGCAGAATGGCGCTTTGTAGGCTATCGCCTTCTGGCCACTGTTTGCATCTTATTGTTGCTGGCCTTGCTGCTTTTTCTGCTTTGCTTGTCACCCGGATATACGTCTTTCGACAGCTATCCTTGCCACCCGGATGGAGAATTCCAACTAGCGAAGAGTGAACTTTTCGACGACGACGTCGATGACCTTTCCACTTCTGAGCTTTACAACTGGTGGGAAGCCAAGGGACTTTTCCAGATTACTCTTGGGATGGGCAAATTTGATTTTGCAACTGCCAAGCTCATTGATGTGGCATGGGACTTGGTGAGTATCCTTCACTGTGTCTACTCTGCCGGCAACGAGGTTGGCCTTCTAACGCGACCCTACAGGTGATTGGCCGCGGAGGACAGGCAGTCATATCTTTTATAAGCTGGCAGGTCTTTGCTGAATACCTCAAGATGTCTATAGCCGTCAAGCCTGCCACTTACAGAACAGTATGGCTTCTCCAGATCCAAAGGGATTCCTCCTTGATGCCGACCCTGCGCCTAATTTCGGACTTCTTCAGACGTGGCCTTGCATCAAAGTCTGTTATGTTCTTCATCATCACGACATGCTCGTTCATTCTCGTGTTTCCCACGTTTGCTGGTTCCATGACGGGATACACCCCTTACATCGAAGCATACATCAGAAGCACTGAAGGGAGGCTGATACCATTTAAACACGTTTCTCCACTTGCATATGTGATCCATGATGGGAACAGAGCCGCGGGACTCAGCATCGACTACCAAGTACCTTGGAGGAGTGGTGAGACAAGTCCACCCATAGTGTCGAAAACGAGGATCTGATAATTGGATACAGTCACAGAACCATCTGATGAACGAAGACTCGATGATTATTGCACTGCTTGGGAGGACAGTCTCCTGGAGCCTGAATGTGAATTGCAGCGGGATATATCACAATGTAAGTTAACTCAACCTTGGAATCATTTGGTATGTGCGTTAATAAATGCTGCAATGAGAAGATATACAATGGTACGGTTTCAACGTATCTGGGGGCAACGAAACCAATCACGACAAAAACCAAACAGAATTTCGGGGCCAGATAATCCCATGGTCACCCCTCAACATCTCCGCCTTTTATCTGCCAAGTAACTTCTACTGAAATTGGACCTCAGGTTTGAGAGCCTATGAGGAGAGCCCTCATCAAGACTCTTCTAAATTGGTATTTGTTAGCGGGGACGACTTGTATGCTTATACTCAGCTGAAAGAATTGGGTATCTGTCAGCCCATCAAGGGAGCAGTAAGTTCACCTCTGTCACTATTCACTTCCTTGGCTAATGAACCCAGGACTCAATCCAAAGATACCAATGGGGATTCTCATTTTACCAGTTGTTCGTCATGGTAATTCTTTTATTGCTGTGGAGCGTTGGTCTCGTCACGCTGTGGAGTTACACGCGGACCACCCTCAAACTGAACAATTACACAACCGTCTCAGAAGGCTGGAAGGGTTTACTCAGGTTCACAGATACAGTCAAATCTGACTTGGAAACAGCCAACATAAGTGTTGGCACATTAGACAACAAGCAACTTGAACACGAAGTCCAGCACCTTCTACAAGGTGGCTCTATCTCATCACACCCCATCTCAGCAGGACCCTTTACTACAGGGCAGTGGAAGCCAACACAAAAGTACTGGGCTTTCCTGGTGATTTGCCTCCTAGCTGTCACTATTGTGGAGCATATCTACCGTCCTTGGTCACCAACACAAGTTGACTCGTCAGTCGGCCAGGCAGTGGCCTTCTCAGTCACATATGCGATTGTCTGCCTGATGGTGGCATGTGCTCTTGGAACAACCTTGGTGCAAAGAACGATTTTCTTCTTGTTCGCATGTGGGATATGTGTTCCATTTTATTTTCTCAAGTTTGCTTTGCGTGATATGGTTCTGCCTGGGGCTTTCGTTGGAACTTGTTTGGCGGGTTTCATTGGATCTACAACACGGAGCCGTCTGGTCTTGTTTCTTCCTCCCTTCTTATTTAACTATATTATTATTGTTTCCCTTGTACTTGACAATGAACGCATGCGTTAATAATATATCAGGATAGTATAAGTTTCTGTACAGTAAAGATATTATACCTATTACTTTGACACATTTGGTTTCTAGGTCTATTTTACTCATACCCCAAAGGGATAAATTAAAATATGGAGTTGGCATATATTTTCTATCCTTGATTTATATATATGACTTATGTAAGTTGTCAGGCATCTGCTAGGTTACTAACAAAGTAATAACCTTATCCCAAAAACCTATAAAATGTTCAAGGTCTTCCATCATTCTGAGCTGCCAAAACTATACTCTGATGTGTCCACTGGGTCACTGGTAGCTTGTCGCCAACTAGACGTCAAGCTCAACAACGCTGGAGCCCTTCATATACTCGGCATACGGGGTCCGTTGCTTCTCGATGGAACCCCAAATAAGTTAAAGACCAGGCCATTCGGTTTGCCATGAAATGGTGGCCAACCCCAAATGCTTTCTTGCCGAGTTGAAGTTATTCTACGTGTTTAGACTCCCAGTCGAAGTTCATACAAATTGCTCATCTCGCAGTTGGCCAATTATTATTCCACCCGTGTGCTCTGAACAGTAGTAAACGCCGTTCATAGTTAGAAGTTACCCAAAAAAATGTGACATGGCCTTGGATAGATATTTTTTCCAAAATCAATAATTGGTCCGAGGCCGGTGGAATTCCGTTTCCAACGGAAGACGCTACGGGGCAATAACTGGCCGACTATGGAGATATTTCTCTTTTGGGTAATAGTCCACTTCGCCCGCGGACACGGGCCTTGGTATAATTTCAGGGACAATGGCGAGGTTTTTAATAGATCCAACGAGCACATATGGTCTTTACCTGCCAGTAAATTCTTTGTCAAGATTTTCATCAACACTATGGCAAACTTGCAACTTTCTCAACAACTCCAGCTACCATGTGGCTTGACTCTGCCAAACCGTCTTTGCAAGGCGGCCCTCGCAGAGGAAATGGCTGATCGGCAAAATCTCCCAACGACGGCTCAGATGGCACGCACTTATGGCGCCTGGGCTGATGGTGGCTGGGGCATGATTTTGACGGGAAATGTCCAGGTTGATGAGCAATATCTCGGCGGACATGGCGATTGTGCTATGAGCACGAACCTCTCGGAAGAACAAGTTCTTGAAGCGTACAAGGCCATGGCCGATATCTGCCGACGGGGAGGAACACCAACTATCATGCAAATCAACCATCCTGGTCGACAGTCACCTCTTGGCGCTGGCAGCAAATCTTTCTGGTCCAAGAACATCGCGCCAAGTGCTATCCCGTTAGACATGGGGCCGGATCTGATATCAAAGATTGTGACCAATTTTGTCTTTGGCACGCCTAAGGAAATGTCTGTCGAAGACATCGAGAATGTTGTTCAGCGCTTTGCCAATACCGCGCGAATTGCAGCAGCGGCTGGCTTTGATGGAGTGGAAATCCATGCTGCTCACGGTTATCTACTTTCTCAGTTTCTGTCAGCCAAGAGAAATCGACGAACTGACGAGTATGGAGGGTCTCCAGCAGCCCGAGCAAAGATCATTGTGGATGTCGCCAAAGCCATTCGCGCTGCAACTCCTTCGACATTCTGCGTTGGTCTCAAGTTCAACTCTGCTGACCATCAGTCTCCCACTGAGCTTCAAGAGTGTCTAGAGCAGATCTCCATCATTGCTGAAGTTGGCTTGGACTTCCTTGAAGTCAGCGGCGGAAGTTACGAAAACCCAACAGTAAGCAGAATTACATAGATTTCTGGGGAATCCTCAAGCTGACCTTCGATAGATGTTCACAGGAACTGGAGATTCTGAAAAGTCAGAAAGCACAGCAGCTCGCGAGTCTTTCTTCCTCGAATTCGCTCGTGAGATGCGAGCTAAACTCCCTAACGTTCCTTTGATGGTAACTGGCGGGTTCCGTACACGTGCGGGCATGGAGGCTGCTTTGAATGAAGGAGCCTGCGATCTCATTGGGATCGGTAGACCTTCCATCATTAACCCAGCTTTGCCATCGAATATCGTCCTGAACAAGGAAGTGAAGGATGAAGACGCCAAGCTCTACGCCAGGAGGATACACACGCCCTGGTTGCTCAAGCGCTTTGGACCCAAGTCAGTGGGATCTGGTGTTGAGATTGTAAGTTAGCATACTTTTGTTCTGTTTTAGGAATCCTACTAACGTCAGATAGACTTGGTATAGAAAGCAATTGCAAGCCATTGGAAATTGAGCGTTATAGTGAAACCCGCCCGGCTCCTAATTCTGTTTCTTTCCTTATCCCAGCATCGCTTGTTAGAGCACATTCATAGCTCATTCTTGGTTAAAGATTCGTCTATTTGTACGTTAGTAACTGGAGGTTATTTACAAGTTGGCCCAAGCAAATGCACCCCCAAGCTATGTACTTGACGTATCATTTCATATCGTCACAGTATAGATAATACCAAATAGTTTGCCTTTATCTCCGTTGCAATGCAATCTCAAGTCCCAGTGGCTTTCTCAAGAAGCCCTCACGGGTCTCCATAGGCCCTTGCCTGAGTTCTGCGGTATACCGCTTGGCCCAAGTTGCTGCGATCAACTTCATTTCCATCTCGGCTACGTTCCTTCCTACGCAGGCTCTGGGGCCATGACTGAAGGGGTTAAATGCAGCCTTCTGGGCTGTGGTGATGTTATCCCATCTCTCTGGCTTGAAATCGTCTGCATCCGGACCCCAGATCTCTTTGGAATGATGCATAGTGTACATTGGTACGCTGAGGACACTACCAGGTGGGAAATAATGGCCTAGGATCGTGACGCCAGGAGAGTTGTCAGGAATTTGTCGTGGTAGGCCAATGCCAGATGTAGAATGGAACCGAAGAGTTTCGTTGATGACATTGTTCAGGTAGGGCAGGTCTCGAACCATATCATGGCTTGGTACTGCTACATCAGCTGGAATGGCAGCGTCGAGCTCGGCCTGCAATTTCTGTAGCACGCCTGGGGTTCGTACGACATGGTATAATAAAGCGCAAGAGGAATTCGAAGTTGTATCACTACCAGCAATGAGCTGTGTTAAAGCTTCTGCTGTCAGTTCCTGGCGACCCAGAGGCTGGCCGCTCTCGTCTTTGCTTTCCTCCAGCCGCGCGAGCAGATCCTTTCGCTCAATTGGTGGTGGGTTTTCGAGACGCGACTTGACGCGGGCAATGGCGATTCCAGCAAGATTCTCTACCGCTTCGAGGCCTTGGTAAAAGAAGGGATCGGGGAACCACTTGGCGAAGGGCTTTAGTTCAGGAAGAATGCCTAAAGTTGCGCTCACCTCGCCTCTTCGGTTTAGAATCTCAATGGCAGAAGCGTAGATTGGCGGACTCTCTGGCGAAGCTCTCACTTCGGTCATGTCAGCGCCGGACGAGAGCATGCCAAAGGGGGCACCAAAGGCGAGATCTCCTATGATGTCGAAGGCGAGAAAGTTGAACCAAGGAAGGCAATCAATGAGTGCCTGTCGTTTGCCATCTTTGTCTGTTGTCTGACCGGATTCCACGAGCTTGTCCAACTGCTTGATAAAGAGGTCGAGGTTTGCGTGCATGTAGGGCTCAAACTGGCTGATGGAGTTTGGAGAGAAGGCGTGAGAGATACGCTTGCGCTTACGCGTATGCTCAGCGCGATCTCTCGTGTTGAAGAGTCCACGTCGGATTGAGACGAAGGCGTCGTAGAAGTCACTAGGAGCTGTCAGTCATGTGATAAATGGACTGTTTGGTGGTTACGTACGACTTGAGGAAGCCATTTCCGTGGCCGTAGATGGTTGAGATAGCGTCGACATCAGCTATCGACGTATGATTGGGCTGAATGCGGACGATAGGGCCAAGCTTCTTGTGCAATTCATCCACAACGCGATATCTCTCGCCGCGTCTACAGACGTAGAGCAGCCATAGGTTTGTGAACTGGGCGGGCCAAGGCGCTGGTATATCTCGTAAATGGCCGTATTTTACGAAATGGTAGTAGAAATACGAAGCGACTAGGACAGCCGCCGCGATCGGAACTGACCACCAGGTGAAGAGGTGGTCGACCAGACCCATAGTGTTTGGTGGGATGGACTGTATTTCAGCTATGGCGGGGTAATTAATACCTGTGGTTGACAAACTTCTGAGAGTGTTACAAAGGACAATTGGACCTATTTAAGGACCATTCAGGTAGATGAACTATTCAAATGTTTATCAAGCCCGTCATGACGAGTTTCTTGTATTTAAAATAGCTGAACCCCGCATCTCGGCAGCGGCGGTTCGTTCATTTAAGCTGAAATCAACCCCCCTTGTGACTCTCAAGATCCAATGAAAACCTCAGAAATGATCAGAATCGAGGGATCATGATAATCTTGATCGGAAAGCTCGGAGAATCTTTAATCGAGCGAATCACAATTTGATCCGGCTACCTCGAAGAATCACGACTTTGCGGGGAAGCTCCTTGATTCCGCGGAACTTGTAATCGGCAGAGCGGTATTGGACCAAGTGCCGATGGCGGTAAATGCCAAGGGATGCTTAGTCATTTTGCCTGTCATGAGGAAATAGCACAGCCGCTATGGCTGAAAGTCTGAAACCGGAGTCTTCCTCGGCGATATCAACCACTCGCGTCTAGACGCGCTGCGTAACCCCATCAGCCGCCGCAAACTCGGCAACAGAAGCACCCGGCTTGGTTTTATTCTTAGTTATTGGCTAGGCCTGTCGCAGATTTGCTTGGGGCTCTCATAAACAGCGCCAAATAACCTGTGACGCTGCCAGTTCCGCCCCCTCGGCAGGGGTCCAAGTGTCTGATCTGCTGTCTCACAATGCCATCTCATGCAACACCCGGTCTCACGTCAAAACATCTGGATATCTGATACAGAACGCGTTTGTATATGTGAAAAATAAACATGGCTGAGTTTCCATAACTTTGCGGCTTCTGCCCCTCTGGAGATTCTTTTGGACGTTGATCCGGAATCCCAACAGTGTCTTTGAATTTAGCGTTCCAATTCTTACGTTCATTCGATTATTATTTTACAGAATTATTTTTTCCAATACTCCAGTCAGGTCTCAACTGGTCTACCATCACTTCCAATACCTCAACCCGTTAATCCCGCCACGTCGTTGCCAATGGATGACTTAGCAGTCGATCTACAAGCCTCCCGCATCATCTTCGCCTATGAACAGACCACGATATCCACCTCCATCACGCCGAATATAACTCCTCAGAGTGAAGCATCTACTGCTGCAGAGGGACCAGTGGTCACCGTCACCCAAGAAAGTAGCACGGACAGTGGCTCGTCTGTCATTCCTGGACCCAAGATCTTTGGAGCTCTTGAGATTATCATTGCTCTGGCCGCTCTGGGTATGCTTCAATCCACCATGTTTTATGTGCGTCTCTAACACACGATAGTTCTGTTATTGATTTTCATCGTCGGAATCATTCTATGCTGTCGACGCAGAAAAGCCAAAAGACGTCAAGCAACACCGCCGCCGTTCCACAGAACAACAACGACTGAGAAGGCTGAACAAGCTGTTGGACACGATCCACCCACAAGGGCACACTTGCCAGAGTCAATATGGCCTAGAATGGGTGAAAAGAATCAGAAGGTGCACGAGTATTGGCATAATGAGACATCGCGTCAAGAGCAGGGATGGCAACAAGCACCGCAGGCCGGTATGCAGCATGGTGTGGATAGATACAGATAGAGTTAGATGAAAGAGATACCCATTCATATGATGAGCACGAGCATCCTGGCAAGAATTTTACCATTGGCGCACTTGGCCTGGAAAGCTCTGACGTTTTAAATCTCTGCATTTTCATTCTCGAATATCAATGGTGATTTTGTAGACACTCACAAGACTCCGACAGCCAGAAAAGAAACAACTCCTTTCATGAGGTTCAAATTAATACAACTCGTCGTTCTTACCAGAATTTTACAGTGGTAGAATTGCTAGTCTTGTAAACCTGAGGGGCTGATGAATTCTATTTGAGTTTAATGTGATCGTAGATAGGCAGGATAGTCAAACTTACTAGTGAGGGCTTAGTATTTTAATTTCAAAGTCTCTGTTTGTCGCCCTGCACTTCATGTTAACAAGGTCTAATAAAAGGGTTGATCCGTTTCATGGCATTTCCATGCCTCAGGTTATAGCACACCAGTTTACCTAACCTAGACGCATTCTAATGACACCCTCACAGGCTCTTAACCTGTTACTAACCATACTTTACTCTGTTTTCGGTAGCTAAAATTATATATTCAACATTTCTCTGTTCATAGTCCAGAGGTAAAAAAGGTTAACATTCTCTCCTTCTACGCCTGGTCTTATTACAAGCTTTTGGTAGGTGCGTATGAAAACCTAACCTTAGAGGGATGACCTTATCCAAAAAGTAGCGTAACATAGTCACCGGTTCCCAATACTTCTTTTGGCCAATTTAGCCAATGAGAGAAATGCCCCTCTGATCAGACGGTCTTTATCGGTGACATGTCAGGGTGGTGCCATCCAGGATGAGTCTAACTGTGCCGCCTGTGAAAATATCACACATCTCACGACTCGCAGACCATTCCAATCCCACCTACTTTAAAAGTACCACAGGCCTTGAATCCTCCTTCATACTTTCTAGGCAGCTATTTATGTTCCTGCCATTATAGCTGGACGATGCTGGGCCTGCTGCACCTTTGGGGACTAAACGGCGAAGAGAGGGACAGTGGCTGTCCCCAGCAGAGGTGGGTGGTGATAAACTACATCTCTATCAAGAATGTATAGTGTTATCACTTTCAACGCGTTTGAATTACAGGCTTATTGATTGTTGATTTGATGCTACCTTCCCAGTCCAGGTAACCAAGAGGGTGCTCACATGGCAATAATCAACATTTGTTGCTATACTATCTGCTCCGTAAATACCCTGCTGACCTGTCTGAGGTAGAGCGTTACTATATATGGTGTAATGATATTATGCACGGGAAGAGACGGAATTCGTGGCTTGAGGGGGGAAACAGCATGACTTGGACACCACTACAGATCAGAGCCATAAGCGTCTAGATCTCCGTGCTTCTTAATGTGAGCAGCGCTATGCCAAGGCTTGGTGTGGGATGGCGTACGGCACAGCTTCTTTACCCCGGATTTTGCTAGCAACAATACCACCGCCATGGCCCTAAGTATGCAAACACATAACCTTGGCGGCGTGGGACAGTTGTGGCTGCCTGAGAAACCTGAAATTTGTATTCAACCTCCCACTCTTGGTCCTCATTTTGAACGTGGTGAGACTGCTGTTGGAGCTTATGGTGCCATGTTATGGGCAGTGTTCAATACCTTGATTCCTATTGGTACCTGACATGCATCCGGTCTAGACGCAGGCTATGCTGTGCCTGACAGCGGGTAGCATATAGGCTTTTGACTATGGCATGATCTGTCACCACCATCAGATATCGTTGTGCAGGATCTCAGACAATAGTTCAGCCAAGAAAGTGTGTGTGAGGGGTTATCTTGGCATCCGGCCCCGGGGTGTTCCGTGAGTCTGTGATGGAGGGCTGACATGGCCGGGTGAAGGGCGACATGGCACCTGCTTTGTTCTTGTGGTTTCAGAGGGCTTGATGCTAGTTTGCTTGGGGGAGGCGGCCCGGACCTGAAAGATAAGAAGGCTTGGATGGAACGCGAGGTGAATTGGCCAGAGGTGGCCCTTTGTTGATACACCAACTCGCGATATTCTTGCACTAAGAAACGAAAGTTCAGCGTCAATTAAAATGCCTGCTATTACTACATCTCCTCCTTCTTCACCAATTCTCTACTCATCTGTCAAGTCGGACTTTGAAGCTGCAAACCAGAAATATGCTGCAACATTCAACCAGTCCCACTTACCTTCGCCGCCCCGTCGGTAAGTGATTGTCTAATCGATCTCATTCCCAGGATCATGGGCTGACATTGATCTCCAGAAAGGTAGCAGTAGTTGCATGTATGGACAGCAGGTTAGATGTGGAAAAAGTGCTAGGGCTAGATCTTGGCGACGCCCATGTCATTCGAAATGGTACGTCACCTGATTTCTCCAATTCCTGGTCATGTTCCCCAACTGACAATCCATTCCGTAGCGGGTGGTCGCGCCGTAGAGGCTCTGCGGTCTATTCTGATTTCTCAACAGATGCTGGGCACGCGTGAGATTATTGTCATGCACCATGTAAGACAATCCATGACTTTTTTTTTTGTTTCAACCTCCCATTCACACGATAAAAACATGTCACCTCCCACTCAAAGAGGAACAAAGACCGGTCCGGCTTGTGCTGACCCCACGTTTTCTAGACCGGCTGCGGCATGCAGAGCTTCTCTGACCAAGATTTCCGGTCCAAGATCCGGAGGGAACTCAACGAAGATGTCGACCACATGGCTTTTCTCCCCTTTTCTGACTTGCGACAGAGCGTACTCGATGATGTCGCCTTTCTAAGAAAGAGCCCCTTGATCTTGGACGTACCTATCACCGGTTATGTGTACGATGTCAAGACGGGCCGAATTGAGCAGGTTGACGAGAGAGCTGAGTCGGAGTGCTCTAGCCCATAGGTCACTGGGCACACTTGTAGATCCATCGATTGTTCTGAGATTTTTGTCTGTTGTATGGTTTTCGAATTTATCGAGGAGTAAAGCGAGCGGGATTGCAATTACTGGGCAAACATACGGCCCCCCAGCAGCATTTTGTTATTGTAACCTACCTATCTAGATTTATTGTTATTTAACTTTATCCTTATACTAGGATATGGCAAATCTTGTCGCTCCCGACTTGGCATAAAAGCTTAGACCTGAAATCAATACTAAAAGATTGCAGGCAAGCATGTATCCAGCTATTTTTGCCGCACGCATCCCCGGTTCCGGTATGTCAGAGATCCGGCATCTGGTCGTCGCTTATGGCCTTACCTTACTTGCAAGAGTCACATGGTCCAGTCTTTCTACCTCATTATATAAAAGAGCATTATTAATCTTGCAGTGTGAGTGGATTTCTTTCTTGAATATCAGGCACTACTCAGAACCTAGCTCGTGGTAGTTGGAGAGAATTAGATGCATCAGGCCAACAAAACCCGTCAATAAAACCTCGTCTTTCTAATGCCATTTGGCGAGAAGGCTATAGAATCTTTCTAAACCATGCTGCTGCCGAGTTTCTACTTTTTCCATCTCAAGTCCTTCTACTAAAACCAACAACGGAACAAAGCTGCAGCCTACCTATCAACAGCCCGTGGAAGTAAGGAGGACTACAAACTCACCAGGCGGAGGGCTTGTTTTTTAATGACTTACGCTTTAGTTACTAATAACACTAGGAAACAATGATTTTTAACGATGATTCTGAGATCAAACCTTTGGTGTCTGGGCAGCATTTTCCAAATGCGGAATAGACGGTGTCATGTTACGTACGATTCTTGTTAGTCACAAAGCGATTGCACAGATTGTCGCCCAGTTAGTGATACAAACATGAGTAAGTAAAGACTTCAATTGTTCAAATATACGAGACAAAGAAAGCTCTGATTGAATTATTTACGAGCTGTTGTTGGAGAAAAAAGTATGAAAACCTTACTTTGCTCGTTGATTTCTGAGGCCTGCTCCCTTTGTTATTTGTTTCGCTCACAAGCACAACACCGAAATTCTCCGTCCCAAGATGCCTTCACGGATAACAGAAAATCACGAAAACTTATCCAACTCGGTCAATGCCTTATCAGGATTTCTGGCCCTCGAGCAGGTTTACGATTCTAAGCAACTAGATATATATCTCCAATCACTACATCGAGACGACAGTGACGCAACAAATTCTGAAATTTTACCAGTTGATGTAATCGTTCTGTGCGCATCTGCAATCTTGGCTATTCCCGAAGCAGTGCTTGATTGGGTTGCTCAACAAAATCAAACTCGTCGAAATACACAAGACAGGAATTTTGTACTTGTGCTATGCGGTGGCATTGGACCTTGTACTTCGTTTGTTTATGACGCCATCAAAACCAGCAAGAAACACCGCCATATCTTCCATGATATCTACGGCAAGCCTGAAGGAGAGGTGTTGAGGGTTATGGCGGAACGCTTCTACAAACTCAAGATTAACGCACCTCAACAACAACACGAGTCTGGAGGTGAAGGATTCACAATTGTGGTGGCAGATCGTTCTACCGACTGCGCAGCCGATGCATCAGAGACTCGGAAAGTGCTGGAACATCACGGCATACACTCCCCTCGATCAATTCTTGTGGTCCAAGATCCGGCTATGAGTAACCGTACAGTCACGTCCTTTGAGCAAGTCTACGGCGACAAGGACATGGAGGTCTTTAGCTGGCCTCATTTGAAATTCAGTACATCAATTCATAATGCCAAGGCTCAAAACCAGGGCGGGAAGGAAGTTGGCAAGGAAATTTGGTCTATGGATCGTTTCCTGAGCCGGATAACGGGGGAGGTTCCTCAACCAGAGATTGGACACACAGCAAGTGACTCTGGATTTAAGTCGCGGATCAACATTCCGAACGAAGTGGAAGATGCTTGGTCTACCTTCATGTATAAAGTACGTACTTCGGCGAGAGTAGGTTGAACCAAGATTGATAACCTCATGGGTTGAAATGTGTTCCTGCAAGAGAACGTCTTGAGGGTGATGGTTTTTGTGGCCTTGTGACAAGATCTATCCTCAGCCAATGACAGACAGGCCGAGACAGGAATCTGTCACGGAGCCGGGAGCACATACCGGATGAAGAGATACCAGCGCCAACGAAAAGATGATATATGCAAGCTAATGTAAATTTTTTGTCTAATTTCCAGTCTAGCTACATGTTGATGTATATATTTTGCATCAATTACTTGTCCTTGCTGCGCAATTGCCTGTGGCAGATTTCCGTGACAAAATTCTGTCCCGGCAATCTGTCCCGGCTGTGTGGACCTAATTCAACGGCGTCGGCTTTGGCCGTGATGCAAATATCAGACCAGGCTGTGACATGCCTCACAGTTACAACGACGTCACATGATGCACACCTGCAGTAAGATTGGATCTCGACCCGCGATTCCGAAGATTCTCGAACCATCATCACCATCATCACCAAAACCTCCGCTGACTCCGTTCCGGCCCGGATCACCACCCTCATCCCATCCGCAAATCCATCGGCAACCGCCTAAACCCCCCCCCCCCCCCCCAAAAAAAAAACACAACCCCCCCCACCCACGTCCCCCCCCCCCCC
>JABFFF010000400.1:0-156823 GCA_013623665.1 Fusarium sublunatum | reverse complement strand
ACCCAGCAGCCCTTGGCGTGAAACAATGACAGCATCAGGCGAGTTGTTTGACATCTCGACAGCCCATTGCAGCGCCTCTTGAACAACATCGTCCAGCTTAACCACCTTGTTGACGATACCCCAGTCGAGGAACTGCTGCGCCGTGTACATGCGTCCCAAGAGTGCAATCTCCGATGCCCGTTGACGTCCCACGGTACGAATCAACCTGGGGAGAGCACCGGCGATGGCTACAACACCACGCTTAACCTCGGGAAGACCAAACTTTGCCGTGTCGCTCGCAATGACAAGATCCAGGTTAAGTATCATTTCCATTCCACCACCCAGACAAAGGCCATTGACAGCTGCAATGATGGGTTTCTTTCCCTGTCGATTACTCAATCCTCCAAAGCCATTCTCCGCCCATTTCTCAATCTTCTTGCTCTCGTTGGCGTTTTTGACATTCCACTCTTTCAAATCCGCACCGGCGCAGAATGCTCGTCCAGTGCCTGTGATGATTGCGCATCGTAGAGAGGGCTCGTTGTCGTACCATTTCCAAAGACGGTCGAGCTCAAAGCTCATCTGTCGCTGGAGCGCATTGAGCTGAGCTGGACGGTTGAGTGTGACGAGAAGGACGTGAGGATGGGGGAATGAGAGGATAGTATTAGGGACGTCTGGGGGATTAAGTGTATTAGACATGATGATTAAATTTGACACTTTTGTTAACTGAATCAATAGTAATCATCACTCAAGTTGGCAAGCAATAGCTCAATTGTTATACACTGAAGCTAATGTGGGGGGGAACCTCGGCACCTCGGAAGCTCACCACCATCTCTCCCCAAATGGAAACATTCAAGACGATCACCCCCTCACGAAGAGATCCATGATATCTATTCCCACAGCTCGTAAACGCCTCTCTCACCTTCATTGTATTAATCTTAGAAATTGTCGAGTTCCCTGTGAACTCCCAAAGGTAGTAGTAGTACATTTTTAAAAACCTCCAGCCTCTCAAAATCACGCCGGTAGTCCTCGCTTCTCGCTCTCGGTGAAGAAGATGACCATGCGCCAGAGCTTCTTGACCAGGTCCTCCGCTTCGTCGTCGAGTGCCTGTAACTCAGTTAGTAACGATCAGATAGTTAGGGAATAAAAACGTACCCCTTCTAGTTCCTCTACCAAAGCGGCCGCTGTGCCGTGTGCTCGAAGATGCTCCTCTACTGCCTCGACAAGCATCTCTTCCTGGACACCCAGATACTCGACAATTTTCTTCTCCACAAACGGTCGTAACTTGTCCCGCACGACAGCCTCGTCCATGTAGTCCCACTTGACTTCCCATCCCCAGAGGCCATCCTTGTCCGAGGGAATCTCCTGCGCCAGGGACCGCACAGCCTGCGAGATCTCCTCCTCGGTCATGTGCGCTGTAGCAGAAGTCGGCTCGAACTGGATCGGGATCAACTGGCGCTTGGTAGAAGCATCAGCCTCTTCGTCGTCCAACAGACCCTCCACCTCTGCGATGGTGCGCCGCTGGGGAGCTGCCCTGGATGCCTGAGCCTTCTGAGCTGCGGCTCCGAGGGATAGCTTGAACGGCTGGGGCGCTGTGACAGAGGGTTCTTGTCGCTGCTCCATCTCTTCGGCTTGCTTGTCGAGGAACGAGTCAGCCATACCGCGAGCCTTCTCCATCTCGACCTTTTCGCGACGCTGCTCCTCATGCTCAGCTCTCCTGTCGGCTTCGTCACGCGCCTCTTCTTCTGCCCGGTCGCCTGCTCTCTTGCGGGCCCAGGCGCTGTGGTCGCGATAGTAGGGGTGTGCCTTGCGGCTTGCTTCTTTCTCATCATCCCACGCCTTTTCTCTCTCGAGCTGCTCCTGTTTCCTCCGCTCAAATGACTCAGCGTCTTGACGTTCGCGCTCGCGTTCTCGGTCTATTGCTGCTTGTCTTGATCGTTCTCGGTTGCTCCACTTGCGCTCGGCCTCGAGATACGCTTTCTCGTCCTCCTCCTGCTTCTTCGACTTGTATCGACGGTACAGCTCTCCGTCGCTAGCGTCTGTGTCGTCGTCTTCTTGGTGAATGGAAAGGTCTGTGTTGGAGATGCCTCCGTTGACAAATGAAACTCGGTTCTGTCCGTTTTGTCCCTTTGGTCCTGAAGGTGCATTAGGTATGCTTCCTCGTGGTCCCAGGGGAATGTTGTTGGTGCTCGGTGGCGGTGAATCGAGACGAGATTGCCGAGATGCTCCGTTTCGTCGTCGCTCCATTTCCTCCATCTCTTCCTCCTTGCGGAGACGCTCCATATCGCGTTGATTGCTACGCTCACGAAATGCGGCAATCTCCTGCGCTACAACCTCGCGCATCTCGGCAGGAATGTCTGCAAGCTCATCGTCTTGAGCCAGAGGGATATTAACCACTTCGACGCTGTCTCCCGTTTCGGTGTTGCCCATAGTGACATCCTCGACCGCTGTGTTGGTTTGGGGATAGAACAGATCGCGAATGGCGTTCTTGAGCGCTGCCTTGGCTGCCTCCAACTTTTCTGTCCCAACAGAGCCATCTTGACTCTCCTCGTAGGACTCGATGTACTTGAGTGAACTCTCGTCGACCGTCACTTGAAGCTTCGTCTTCTCGATGCCCTCGTATGAGTCGTCCTTGGGTCCATCTGCGGATACCTGTTGTCTCTTGACGGGAACTTCGATCTGTTGCTCGTGAAGCAGCTTGACAGCTGTAGAAAGAGACCAGGGATCCTCGAAGAGAGCAAAACCAAATTTGGCGCCCTTGTGGTCGTCTGTCACGCTGGCCGCAGAATCCCACTTACGCAGCTTTCCAACAGCACTCAACAGCCGTTGGATACCATCATCGCCGCCCACGCCCTCGGGAATCTGGTGTATAAAGATCGTCCGCAGCTTCTCTTCGTTCGTCGGGGGAACAAGCACCTGTGTCGCCTCCCTCGCTCCTCGGTCCCTATCCATTCCCCTCTCCATTCCCAGGCCGGGTCGTCCACCGCTTCCAGGGCCAGGCATATCGCGACCGCCCGCTGCGGGTGTACCGGGCTTTCCTTGCGACGTACCGAGTCGGATCACGGGGGCGTTGAAGTTGATGTTTGGCATGTTGGCTGGCGCTTGGAAGTTGGGTGGAAGGCCGCTTGGACGATTAGCTTGCTGGGCGCTAGACTGCTGGACACCCGGAGGTGCCATTCCCGGAGCAGAAGACATGCCTGGAGGAGGTCCTGCGGGAGGGTTAGCTGGGTAGTAAGGGTATCGCGGAGTGGGCGCACCTAGACCAGGTGGAGGGGCCATTCCTGGGGGAGCATTGCTAGATCCGGGATATCCTCCATAGGCAGGAGGAGCGCCGTAGGGGTTGTCTGCGACTGTCAGTTCTGTCTATGGAGATGAGAGGTCAACGTACTGCCATAAGGATTGTATGCCATGATGGCGCCGTCGCGTCGCAGCGCGGCTGAAGGGCTTTTCTGCTGTTATCAAATGAGACACCTGAGAATTCCTGTCTCACGGCGCGAAACAAAGCTGTCGATATTATTTCTCGCGCAATCTTTATCTCGGCGCAAAGGTTGTTGATGGAGCTGAGGCGCGAGGCTGGATATTCTTCAATGTGGGGCTGCTGCATGGTCTATCCCATGGCCTTATCGCGCCTACATTTTTCCGAGCTATCGCGACTTTTCCACTCTGCCAGTATAAACCTAACAGCGGCGACGATCCAATTGGCGCTTAATTGGGGTTTGTCCGCAAGATGTATGTTCAATTTCAAAATGTTATGATCTAGATACTAATATCTCACAGGGCTTCTTCATTCAGAGCCGGCAGCACATTGCTGTCGAGAGTAGCTACACCGACATGCACGAGAGCTTTCTCAACCTCTCTCGCTTTCCGAGCTGGTCCCAAGATCCCTACAAACGAAGAGGCACCACCTCGAGTCCGATCAAACCCTCTCGTGGGAAACATCAGCCGTGTTGAGACCAAGTTCGCCGATCCTGTGGTGCCAGAGAAGACACCAGAGAGCAAAGATACTCCCGACTCTGAGGTCAAGCCATCCAGCGTCCCTCCACCACCTCCCAAAGCAGCTGCTCCCGCCGACGCCTCCAAGACCGAGAAGCACCCCTACAATGCAGCCGCCCCCAGCACTCCATTCAACCTCGATATTGCGTCCATCATCGCCTCCAAGGCCAGCGTATTCGGTGCTACAGTATCCAACGACCCCATGACCCGTCCGCAAGTCCGCGCCAAGCCCGTCACCGGTCGCACTGTCTTTGTCAGGGAGAGAATAACCAAGACGAGTGGACCGACACCAGTTATTGCGCTGCGGGTCCTCAACAGGATGATCCGCGACGACCAGGTCAAGAACAAGTATCACAGCCAAAAGTTCCACGAGCGCAAGGGTCTCAAGAAGAAGAGGTTGAGGAGCCAGAGGTGGCGATCACGGTTCAAGCATGGTTTCAAGGCGACTGTGAGCCGTGTTATCGAGCTCAAGAAGCAGGGGTGGTAGATGCAGTCTCGTGTATAGTATTGAAAAAGCATTGGTGTACAATAGATGTGAGTAAGTGTTTGGTATATTAGGGTGGTTCATTATCGTGACTACATATACTCGTCGGCATCCCAGTCGTCTCGAGTAGGACTCGGTATTGGGCTCGCCTTGATCTTGGGTCGTGATCTAAACACTGCCTCCATGTCCTCCTGTGCCATGAATTCATCCATCATGACCGTCTTATCCTCCTCTTGAACCTTGGGAAAGTAACTACCTTCCTTCTTAGGGGGTGCTCTAGGCTTCTTCAAAGAACGTTGCCTCTGCAACTGAGCCTTTTGTCTCGCCTTTTCGAAGCCGGCCATACTCTTCCGGGTTCGGGCCAGGAGATCGAAATCATCGAGATTTTCGGTGGAATCTTCTGGGGGTGTAGCATCTACTGGTGTTGGAGGGGGTAGATCAAGCTCCTCATCAGGGAAATCAAATGCCCCTCGGGCCATGGTGAGACGAGTGCGCTCGGCAAGTGAAAGTGTGTGTCTAGGCTTGGGCCGCTTGGTGGGTGATGGAGAAGCCATGTCCATAGACTCGAGAATCTGATCTGCCAGCTCTTGAGTAGGAGAAGCTTCTGCGGGCATCAGCTCTGGGGAAGCCTGTAACTCGGGTGATGGTTGAGGCGATAGCTCTGGCGAAACATCATATTCAGGTGGTGGAGACTCTACCACAGGCTCTTCATCAAACTCAGGAGAACTTGTTCGCTCAACTGATGAACCACGGAGGATACGTGCTTCGTCTTCTGATGGCTTGCGTAAACCTCTTGCTTTTGAGGAAATAGACGCAAAAGAGTCGGCAGTATGAGAAAGCTTAGGCCGTACAGGAAGCCTTCTTGCCGAGTCCAGCTTGGTCTGGAAGGACTTGACTGGAGACTCAGGGAAGCCGTCCTCATCTTCCAGCTCGCTGATAACCTCCTCTTCTTCTGGTACAGGGTCCGGTACGTTTGTCATTGGCGCAGTCTCTGTAGAGCGACGTTGCAAGAAGTCCAGAGCAGAAGACTTTTGAGGCTTTGACTTTTGCAGCTCCTCTTCTAGATGCCGAACAAGATCCTCGTATTCCTCGCTGAGCTTGGGCTTTCCAAGTGTCGCTTTCCTAGGGCTGGCCCTTCCAAGGTGCAATGCTTCGTGAGCGCCAAACCCAAAGTCAATGCCGTTTTCCTTGCTCTCTTTCCGCTTGGCTTTCGAAGGCGATGGCTGTGGCTGGTCTGCGGATAACCTGTTGCGAAAGTTCTGCCACTTGTGAAGTCGCTCTCTCTGTACGCGAACTCGAGTGTCCAGCTGCTCCAAGAGACCGCTTCCTTGCTCGTCGAGTTCCCCAAGTCGACCTTGCTGGACCCTCCTCCAAACGCGATCAAAAGGCATCCCTAGCAGTCCGTCCTTCTTTACACTGGCATCTCCGTAGAGTAGAGTCTCCATCCATCGCTCGTTGCCAGACCAGTTGTTTCGGAGTGTGCGCCACATCTCTCGCCTGGCATCGCCTGAAATCGTCTTGCTCCCATCTTCCAAAGCTTCAAGCGCTTCCTTTCTTCTGGCAATCCCTCTTTCCTTGACAATCAGGAGATCGGCAAAGTCGTGAAACCTCGAGCTGGCAGCTACCTTGCTGTTTAGTATCCTACTAATGGCCACCCTGTGCGCTAGAACCACGGTGTTGAGATCCGTGTTGTCGCTCTTGTATCCTCGATCCTCGAGCGCCAGCCGAAGTGCGAGAGCGGTATGCTCACCGCCTGTTGCGACCTCCTGGGCGATGACTTGCTTGAGTACAGCAGACGAGAATGCAGCAAGAACTTCTTCAAGCCTCTCACCCTTGCATTCGTCCAACATGGTCTTTCGTACGACAGCATCTCTTCCGAGGACTCCATTCTTCTTGGCTAGCTCGAGAGCTCGTAGCAGGGCGGCTCGTAGATTGACCGATTGAGTTTGGTCGAGGGGAGGAAAAAAGGGTTTCAGTTTCTGGGCATTGTTAGTTTTGAATAGTGAGTTCAAGTTCTTTTCTTGCCTTTTTTGTTTCTTCCGGGTCCCAAAGCGTAAAGAGGTGGAAGAGAGCCCATTCAACACATTGTACTCTCTTCTTCTGGCCCTGCGCATTTGTACCGCCCGTTACAAAGGTTTCAGCACAGATACCTGGCCATTCCGGGTCGAGATCGAGATCGAGAAGTTTGAGATTGGTCAAGAAGATTGACAGAGCAGACGGTCCATGGTGAGCATGAGCGTGAGGAACCGGTGATGGCGCGGACGCTGGCGGATGCTGGGTTGTTTTATTGGTAAAGCCCGCCACTAGACGGGCAGATCGTGTACGCGCTGGCTGGACGGCAGCCATGGTGGCATGTTTGACTATCGAGTCAGATTAGGTATTAGGAATGAGTGAATGTCGTAGATATATTGGCGCTACCTTGAAAAGGCGGAGTGAAATTAAAGTGGTTAAAGTAAACAAATGAGCGGGTTGGTGGAGGGGCCCAACGGCACGGTTTGTGGGGCCGGTGCTTACCCTGCACAACGACGCCGAGGAAACATTTTGGCGAAGACGACATGCAACTCTGTTTCTTCGACGACATAAATTGCGGTCAAATCAATTTTGTTATGTCGAGGAATTCAACTACAGTACAGCGTTTGAACTTGTTTATTATGGCTGGTGTAAATGTTCCGCGCCCAGTTCCGTTCACAACAAGCTCCAATCATTTCCTGTGTTTTTGTGCCACCCTGAATCCGCTTTGGATTTCTTCGTAAATCATGTGCATTCCAACAGCATTGCGTTTGTCTCTTTTCTTTTGGAATCATGATATGGAGAGGTCCTCCAATCTAGAAATTCCATCAAGTTAGCGCGGTTCGGGTTGATAAAGATATGAATTGACTTGCCAGACTTCTTGGCTGATGAGTTGGTGCATTGCAAGAGGGGTCTACCAAGGCTCGATCCCCTGGCTCAGCAACCAGTAACTTGTCAGGATCTCCTGGAATCCTTTGTACCATGGTTTCGCAGAGCGCGGTCTTATCCTGGCACGTTTGGTTTAGGTTAAGGTAATTCCGAGCTCGATCTCCCATGCTCCAGACTTCGTGGAAACAAAACCACACGTTGGGTGTTCCCTGACGTAGGAAGCTCAGAAGCTCATCTTTTCCATGGACTGACCCCATATAGATTTTGCAAGCGGTGCGAACTTTGAAGTGACGGTGCTTTACCGTATGTATATCTGCTGTTGCATCCGCGCAGCGAATAAAGAATCGAGAAAGCGGGCTTGAAGCCTTGCTGGGGCCTTCAGCAAGTGGTTGGGTCGGTCTCTCGTTCTGTAAGATGTAGTCCTGGAGCTCCTGAGCCTGCTGAACGGCGGCATCTCTCTCTTGTTGAAGTTATTGGATGGTTGCTCGATACTCAACAGCTTCCCGCTTCAGCCTCTGGACCTCATCGTCAGCCATGATGGAATCCGGGGACATGTCTGGGGATTTTGATGAGAATGTGACTGCGTTTGATGCCAGTGAGTCTGAATGATGCAAGGCGGGAGAAGAAGGAGGAATGAAGATAAGGGGAAAATAACAAAGCGAAAAGAGTTCGTTTCGTGCTATTGTGTTGGCCTATTGTGCTTGACACTGGTTTACAGCTGGCAAATACCCTCGCTCAGGCAAAGCCAGCGTGGGCGGCTATTGTGAGCCACTATATACGGTCACCCGAGCACTTTTGATAGCTGATTGTATACCCGAGAAATCTATTCCCAGGTCAGCTCTTTACTCGCTGCCAAAAGGTGCTTTTGTTCGTCTCCTCGTTGCCCAGACGGTGATGATAAGGAATTTAGTCACGACGATTGTGGCATATGGGATAGGCAATATTTTAAATAAAATCATTACTACTCTGCTCAGAACGAGTACCAATATCAAGAAAACAAAAAACTCCAATCATTCCTGCAAAAGCCTCATCCTGACAGATCCCTCCAGAGAAATCTAGCCATGGTTCTCAAATGTCCCCATCATCTTCGGAGCTCTTCTCTCCTCTCTACCCCTCCTTAAACAACAAAACTCTGGTAGACTCGTCTCTAGACTCGATAGTCTTCACCATCACAAAAACACAAGGCTTCCCTGAGTTACGGCCATGAATAGGACAACCGTTCTGCAAATCCTCCACAGAGCGCTCGGGGTTGCCGGTGCGCTGTAGCACCTCTCCGAGGCAGAACCAAGTCTCGAGCTTCCAGCCCTACAGGAAGCGATAGATAGTTTCTTTTTCGTTTGAGCATGAGAGAAAGATATAATACACCGCCTTCAGGAGTGTAGAATTCGCAGCACAGTTCGTATGGAGGAATTCTTGGCTGGGTTGCTCCGAGTTCTTGTGCTGAATATGAGTAAAGACTGCCTCATGAAGCTCTGGCTTAGCTAGGCGAAGACATCCCTCCAGACGCTCCGTATTATGCTTTTCGAACAGAAGCTTTTGCTCATAATCCCTTGACCTGTTGTAGTTACGCTCACTGATTTTCTTGGCGTCGTCAATTTCTCTCACAAGGTCTTCTATCCTCTCCCTGCAGCGCTTTTCCTTTCCCCTGGTATCCGCAAGCTGACGCCGTAGCTCTTTGCTGTCCATGATCGCCTTTTCGAGTCGTGTGAGAGTGGCACCCTCTTCTTTCTTCAGAGGATAAACAGACTTCTTGCTGTCTTTGGGTCGACGCTTGCGTTTGTCATCGCTGGTACCGAACAGTTGGGCTTGCAGGCTTTCCCTTTCCTTTTCCAGTGGTACGAAATGATCATCAATCTGATTAAGTCGCTCAACCACGTACTCCTGCCCAACTTCCAAGGACTGTGGCATTCGCTCGTTGTCTTCGCCTTCTTGAGTAGGCTCCTTTCGACCACGATACACATGATCGTAAAGCCCATAGCGGTAGTTGCCTTTCTTGAAGGTTGGACTCTTGGGCATCTTGGCGTCCTTTGTGATAGGCGTAGTAGATATGAAGGATGCTAGAATTGATCCTTAGTATACAAGGGAGAAAATCAGCTATATATAATGATAGATATAATTCACAGAGGAGAAAGAAGTAACCAGATATTACCCCTTTCATGCGCTACGTCTTGGTATTAGGCTGCACCGAATTAACCTCAAAGGGTCTGTTATATTAACCTCTCTTGCAGGTGTACCCTGCTTTATCCTCAGTACGGTAGCCTTCTTTGTGCTGTCTATTCTGAGTCTACGCTCTTAGGAACAACTTTATACTATTTCAGCAAATCTAGGCATAGTTAGATATGATTTTATGATAATAATTTACTAATATTAAAGAATTAAGGAAGAGCTTTATGCTACTTTAAGCTACATTATATGTCGTTAGTTATAATCTTAGGCTAACAATTCACTAATATTGATATGAATTTAAGTAAAAATTACAGAACTCGTCACATTCATTATCTGAGGCACACACTAAAACTCATACATTAAACCCCACTCCCAATCATTCATTCCATGATTCATGTCCTCTGTTGCACGGCAATCCTCCGTGCTTTATCCATTCTAGATTTACCCCCAACCTGTGAATCACTCCAGTCTTAGTGGTCTCACCCCTCCCTGGCGCACAACCATGACCCGAGCACATAGGAGCAAAGTATGTCGGAGTGGACAATCCTCGAATCTTTTGATCTCGCAGTAAACCTGATTACGAGTCGCATGCATACAACATCATCTGTTTTCAGGCGCGCAAGCCAAAAATGTGGTCAAACCGTCCATAAATTCAGTACCGCTCATGACATGGCACATCCAAGCGAGGCCCTGAGGACGGGGACTCGAGGGGAAAGGACGCGAGAGGGAGAATGGGATCTGTTCAGAACGGCGAGCGAACTCGCTGAAAGTGTTGCAGACATAGTTTGAGGCAAGGGTCTGGGTTGCGGCGTCTTCAGTTGGGTTGGGAGTCGTTTCCTCGATCGTTAGCTGTAGTGAGGCTACAGCAGTCGTCTTCTCCTGAATTGCCTCTTCCAAGGCTTTGACGTTGTTGTTGAACATTGCAGCCTCACTGGCCTGCAGTTTCTCGGCGTCGCTGGCTCTGTTCTTCTCGTCATTAAGAAGTCCTTTGAGCGAATTCTTTTGTGCCTCAAGCTCACGAATGCGAATGCGACTCTTCTGCTGGTCTTGAAGAAGAACTTGCTCACGAGCTGAGACGGTATTCAGCTGCTGCTGCAACTCCTCGGCTCGAGAATTTTGGGAATCAGCAGCCTTGGTCGACATAGTTTGATTTCGCCTGAGCTGGCGGATGGTTTCCTTGTGTTCGATGATCTGATCTTGAAGGGAACTGTTGGAGTTGCGTAGTCGGCGGTTTTGCTCGTTGGGAGGATCTGGAACCACCTCGACGGATAGACGAGCAACCTGCCCTTTCACGTCCTCAATCAGCTCACTCAATCTAGTGGAATTTGCTCGTTCAGCCACCAAGGAGTCGATTTGCGCCTGCAGCCTACGGGTTTCGCCGTCATGTAGAACCTGAGCGGCATCGCGCTCCTCCTCCAGGCGGGCGATAGTGGCTTGAGCATCAGCAAGTTCCTGATGGAGACCAGTGTTGGCATCGTTCGCAGTGATCTATCTGTGATTAGCTACTTGTTGTCGAACATAGCTTCCATGTTATGACCTACCCCTTGCAGCGCAGAGCTGTCGGCCGTTGGGCGGTTTTCGGACATCTTGAATTACGTACGCCTTTGGTGCTGGAGGAAGTAAACGTAAGGGAACGCGCAAGGAAGGGAAAGAGGAAGATCTTGATGATCTAGATGCTTGAGATGACGAACAAGCGCTTTAGAAGACGACAATAGAAGGAAAGATGAAAGAAGTGGGTGAAAATAGGATGAACAATGGGTGAACAATGAATGAAAATAGATGAAAATTAAACAAAGAAATCTGTCGCTAAATAAGAAGCGGGTGGTGAATCTGTTTGCCAGCTGTTGCCAGCCGTAAATCTTCGCTTAGACCATGGCTTCGCATAAACCCCGACTTCTGAGGCAGACACTTCGCTTTCTTCTACTTCTTGCTTGCACTTCTTTTCTAAAACTTTCATCTCAGTCACTTGAACATCTCCTCCATCCCCAATATCACCCTCAACTCCTTCCAATCAACCTCCAACCCGAAAAGATCACCATGAAGTCCAGCTCCCAGTCCACCCACGGCTCGCGACCAGCCACCCTCTCGGAGATGGCAGCCGCCGGGATGCTCTACTTCCCGGAGAACGAGAAGCTGCACCGAAAGCGAGAAAAGGAGAGGGCGAGAGAAGCTCGCAAGGCCAAGAAGCGACGTGAACGCCGCCGAGAGAGGAGATCTCAACGAGAAGTTGAGTTCATGCGAAATCTTCTCCAGAAGTATGAAGATGAGGAGGCAGCAGAGGCCAGTGGCCTATCTTACCAAAGGTACAAAGAAACTATCCAAGTACTCGAGAAGCCTCTGCTGATACCAATAAGCAGTTCATGGTTTACAACAAGCCTGGACATATATGGCGACGACTCGGCCACGTCAACCGATAGGCCATGCTGTGAGCCAGAGGACATCCCCTTTCTAGACTTCCCCGAACTGGCCCCGTTCTGGCACAAACCCGCCGACCAGAACCAAGCCGCCGAGGATCCCTCTGAAGCTTCATCTGCCGCCAACACCTTTGATGCGAAAATCGTGGCGCCCGAGCACAACGACTCATTTGTCAACTGGCTAGACGATACTGTCTGCCGAGACTTCACAACCGACGAATTCTGGGAGAATCACAATAACCCAGCCTTTCGTATGACGGGCAAGATGAGCGAGGAGACACTGCAAGCCATTCTCTTCTGGTGGAACCCCCCAAGCGAGAGAGACGTTGTGATGGAAGCTTGGCCCGAGTTCGCTGCTCTCTGTCACCAACAAGGAGACGGGACTGAAGATTACTTGGAATGTAAGGTATGAAAGAATAGTGAAGAGGGTTTGTGATGGATCACCTGAACATCACTACAGCAAGATCAGAAAGATCAAATGGGAGAGAAACATGGATTCATTGGTTTTAATCCTTCGATATGTGGACATGGTATGCTGGAAGAACGCAGTTGTTTTCCATACTGTGGTAAAAATAGGCCAAATACTCAGTAATACAACAAAGAGCTTACCTATAGATGTCAAAGATTATATATAGAGTATCTACCTCATTTCAGTAAAGCAAGGTAAAGCGTTTGGATTTACATTCGAACTTCCCATCTTCATCGAGGCTTCGATACAATCTTGTCAGTTCCGGTGCTACACTGCTAGAAATTTTGAAGTCGCCGTCACGATCACTCAATTGTGTACCAAGGCCTCCACTGCCTCTATCAACAACTGTTTGCTGACTGCAAAACATTCACTGCAAACAGAACAGCTCCAGATACGTGCTCCAACTGTAGCTGAACGTGCACTGCAGGTATATGGACCTGTGCAGCTTCGTCTTCTCTGAACTTGCGACTTCTATCATTTGCCAATCAGAACCAACAAGAACAACGAACCCGTACCAACAAGCCAACAATGTCCTGGGATCCTAGACGCACCGTCGTCAGAGAGGACGATGGATATTATCAACAGCAGTTTGATGAATCTGTTTCACCCGAATCTCGTGAGCATCAAATTCAGCAGCAACTGGATCAACGCACCCGAGAACACGATCTAGTGGCTCATAACACAGAGCTTCAACTCACTCTACAGCATGCCGAGAACACCATCGCTCGCTTCCAGGAGAACCAAGAAATAGCGATTCGGATGCACGAGGACCTGACAGCCGAGAACGACCAGCTGAGACGCGAGAATGCCACCCTTCGCTCTCAAGTAACCTTCGCTACAGAAGATTTCACAGCGCAGATTATGCAACGGATCGACAACGCCAGAGACGAAGGGGAAGACAGACTGAAGGTGAAGCAGGATCTGGACGAGCAGCAGAAGTTAGCGGATGACAACCAAAAGCTGAGGGCCGAGCTCGATCGAAGTCGGGAGACCATCCAGGATCTGAACACGAAACTCAGAGAGGCTATGACACACAACGACACGACCATCGAGAACCTGGGTATAAGGAGCTCTCGGCGCATTGCAGCAATTACCGCTCAAGACAAAATCTCTAAGCTTGTCAAGTCTCAAATGACTCGAGCCATCAGGCTGCACGTCATAAATGACAGCAACCTCACGGCTCAAGTGATTGAGCAACTCGCCAGAGCGTTTTCCGAAAAGGCGAGGAAAAGACACGTGTTTGATTTCATCTCCCATGCCAATCTGGGGATATACTACTGCTTTCACGAGGTTTACGATTATGGCTCAATGGCACTACAGCCATTGTGTCCAGGCCAGTCCTCGTGTCATGTTGGTTCTAAGTGGTGCAAATTCATGGTCAAGGTGGTCAAGGTGGCTACGGGAGGCTCGAATCGGAAATTGCAGGTTTTCACTCCTGGTGCGGCTGGTCCAGCATCTGATGAAATGTGAAAAGCTTTCAAAGCACATGAGACTTAGAGCAGTTGCATCAGACCGAGTCAGCCAGGAAAAAAACCATGATCAGATCTCTTTTCGTAAGCTCTTTTCTTTTCGCTGTCAAAGTTGGCTCATCTAACGATCTGATAGACTGCACGCTCTACTTTCACACCTCGCGAGGATGAGACTGGTAGCTTTGAAGACCGAAGGAGTTGGCCAGCAATGAAATTCAAGAGTAGATTTGTACATTAATGTTACGTTCAAGAAGGGGGTTTGGTGCAATGGGGATGTAATATTGCTGGATTTAGTTTGGTATTGGGACTGATCTTCGTTCTCTCTGAACCTGATGCGAGGCATCCTTGTTCCGCCAGGACTTCTCAACTGGCCCAAAAAATGTCATATAAAGAGACACAACTTTGCTACCACCCATGTTGTTTGTGTGTCTCTCCCTGTTCAGTCCATCCGAATCCAGTTACATCCATCCAGCTCAGGGCGTGGCTTATACGCCTGCAGCTTACTGCTGCGACTTCTACAATGATGGTTAGCATGCGAAATCAGATGACAGACAAAATGCAAGCTCACCTCATCTTCGGATGCCTCGTGAGACGCAAGGATCTCCTCAAGGGCAGAGCGGGACTGCAAAGCGCATACCTGCCTCATAACCGCCTCGTGGCGGGTGAGGCCGGCGTAGACGCCATCCTGGATGATGGGGCTCTCACGAGACTTCTTGGTAGCCGCGAGGATCGAGGCCAGGCCCTTTTCTATCAAGTATTAGCAAGCCAACTTGGTACAAAGCGGTTGAATTACTCACCTTTGTCAGCAGCAGACTTGCCGGGACCAAAGGCATTGGAAGCCACACCATTGATGGTGATCAGGGCCTCGTTCAACTTCAAGATGACTTCGTGAGCATCCTTGATCTTCTCGATGGACTCGAGGGCGATGGTGCGGAGCTTATCAATCGTCTTGGCCTCGTAGACGTCCTTCTTGGTGTGAGGCGGGATGCCACCGCACTTGTGCTGGACGAGAGGACTCTCCTGACACTCGATGTGGGCGGGAGCAAACTCAAGTTTGGGACGCTTGATCTCGCCCTCGGGTCGGACTTCCTTGGACTGATGCATTTTTGTGTTTGTCGATAGGCGTTTGGAGGATGTTTGGTCGTTGATGAAGGGGGATTTGGGAAAGGATGTTTGAGTTGTTTGCTTAGAAAAGTGTTTGAGACGAAGAGAAGGGAAGAGGCGACCTTTTTAGGTACTTATGCTCCAGGCATCCCTCTATTGTTCTATTTTATTTCCGTTTGTATTGTTATTTGTATTGTCGTTTGTATTGTACCTAGGCAAACAATGGGTTCAAGGTGAAGGCTAGGTAAAGCACTCCGGCCGGGACTCCGGTAATAGTGGGTCCAATTACTCACCGAGAATCTACCTTCGGCGACCGGAAGCCCCGCTTAACCGGGGGTTGACTGACTTCACTCATGACATTTCTCGTCAATTTCTTCAAACCATCCGCAACAGACAGAAGCTCTGCTCCTACTCGGAAGCCAAGAGTTTAATATGACCGTGACATCACATATAAATATAAAACTACGTGTTGTGCTCTGTTAGGCGTTTGGCATGCTGCGACAAGGCCAGGGAGCATGAGCCTGCAATTGTTCTATTGCGGCGGTCAAAATAAATATAACTGCGCAAGCCCATAGGACCTATGGTGTACATCTCTGCTGCTTCTTTCAATAGAGAAGAGACAGATGCTGTGAGAATGTGTGGTGGCTGCTTACCACTACGCGAAGCAACCGCCTATACATCAAACAACAAATAACTTGAGGAGGACAACATCATAAACAAGAGGGTGTGTATATGCACCAGGCTTGGATACATGCAACTTCTTAGATAGTGTGTGTGGCGGGGGTGGTACAATAATACGATTATTCAATATACAATGGAACGTGAACAACAAGTCTTGAAATGAATCATCATCTCCTACCAATATACTTGTACATGCTCAGTTATGGATACGCTTGAACCGGAGTCTTCGCCCAAAACCATCATCAATGACCATTAAGAACTGGCACTTCAACCCATGAATAGGACAACCATCTCTGTCTGGATGAACTTGTTCATACTCAGAACTCGTGCAGACCGTTTCCAAGCAAAACCATTTGTTCAAAGTCCCAGACTCAAGAAACGTGTACAGACTATGGCGTGGGGATTTGAGGCCCAGGCCCGTCGCCAGTTTAATAATGACACGGAAATCAAATGCTCGTCTTCAACGCATTGCAAACGTTCGCCCAGGCCAGCGATGCGGACAAGGGATCTGGAAATGGCACTGCGCTCTTCAGGGGAAGACAACCTTGGTCGCTTTCAGTTTTGATTGAAGTTATTTTGGATTGATACAAGATACTGCTCGCGACGACTCGAAAGTAGTGGCTGACTTGGTGGCAGTGGATTGTTGTGCTGCTCTTTGTTGAAGGCCCCAGACTGTGAGAGCTGTTGATGCTGATTCTCCGCCGGCTTGACACGTACTCTCTTCTCATCTCCAAACATCTCATTGCGAAGGTTCTCGAAAGTTTCCGAGCCGGCATCGTAAGGCATCGGGTGAGCTGTGCCGGTATGCGTCCATAGCCATAGTGAACGAGGGTTGAGGTCTTCGACTAGAAAAGGACATAGTGAGTAATATTCAGATGATCTTTACTATAGGGAACTCACGCCAGATATTCCAGTATGCTTTGTCAGAGAGGTACTTGAAATGGCTATCTTGGACCATCAACCAATCATTCTCCATCGCCAGGGTCATGACAACCGATCTGTCTGCCTTGTACCGCACTTCATCATATTGCTCGATGTCTCGCTTGCGCATCCAGTTGAGATAAGCTTGAACATAGGTGGTTCTCTCTACCGGAGTAGGATTTCTTCCGACCCATGGTAAGGGGAAACGCCCATGATTCCCCGGTTCGGTCGACTTGCAAAGCCGGTGCTCAGGCAGACGCTGCTTCTGATTTGGCATGGCTCAAAAGGATATTATCACGAATCCTAAGAGAATATGTTTTGAAAACTCTCGGTTTCGAGGATGCAAGGACCGAAAGTTGGTGATGGAGGTACCTAGTTGTGCAGGCGAGCGTTAGCTGCTGCCTGCCGCTTGCCGTTTGCAAGCACCTGCCCGTATCAACACCTCAATCACTGTTTGCCACTGTGAACCTAACAACTGCAAACAAGCCTCCTCGTTCTGCACTTTCTCACATTCTGCACATTTTGCTTCTCAAGCCGACTTCAACGCCAGATTACAGCACCGCCACGATGCCCAAAGCACCGTCGCAGAATCGAAGTAATGGATGGCGTACAAATCCCTATGGTATGTGGGTTTCTCCCGGCCACAGATACCAGACGCCTCAAACTCTTCCGCCGAGCCGTTTTGCGACTCCAAACTTCTCGTCTGGCGAGGGTTATCCTCGACGCGATGCTCGCGCGCCCCCTCGAGGGCCCGCCTCGGACGCGTTCAGAGCCTACAGCTCAATGTCCAACCCTTTTGAAGTCCCCATTCAACAAGATTCGGCGGCCAATCGTGGGGGTGTTCTCCGTCAGACTCCGGCTCCAAACGGTCAAGAGCATCAGAACAGCGTCGTCCAGGGGAACAATGATACTCGGCAGGCTGGCAACCCGCTGCCGCCGCCTGCTCCCACCCAGAGCTTCTTCAACGGTAGTCCTAAGCCTAAGGACAAGCCCAAGCGAGGCTTAACCATGGTCGATAGCATGGCACTCCAATCAGTTACCCCCATGAGGGGCCAACACACTCCCGGTCTTTCTGTCCACAGCAACAGTCGCGGTGGAGGCGTTCAATACAACGTCTTCACCAAGGTTCCGAACCTGTCAAAGACAATCGCCTTCAACGTCGAGAGCGAGGAAGCTCTCTTGCAGGCCTATCGCCAGGTCAAGGCCATGAACCCCTCCGCTATAGTCGGCGGTGTCATGTTCAGCGTGGCTTCTAAGACAGATGCCCCCGCCGTCGAGATTGCGAACGTCAACTGGAGTGCGTTGGCCGGTCGGGGTCGAAACAACAACACTCGGACCATCAAGGTCAACCCTTATTAACATACGCGCTGTGAGTCGTCCGTCCGATTTCTATTGGATTGTGTTCTAATACTCGAAAGTCTGATGATATTATCCGTTGGAAGCGAATCTTTCGAGTCAGGTATTGAGTGAATAATCCGAGTACATCAATGGAAGCCAGCCGCAGCATAGAGGAACTGGCATCATGGGCATTGCCAATGTATCTGTTGTATTTACATGCCGTCACAAGGCGGTTCATAGTAAAGAGAAAAGTTACTGTGATTTTCCTTTGGCTAGACGATACCGAAACGCATGAGGGAAAAGCCGCTTGCGATAGGCCTTAATCACTATTCAGCCCCTGACGCTTGATTCCTCCACCTGCACACGCTCCATACCCCTGAATCCCAATGTGTCCCTAGCCTCGGCTGCCATAGCTCAAAGTGAATGTGTTGTGGCCGAACGGCATCACGCCCCAGGTCGTCCTATTCGCAAATAACCCAACTTTGCCTCCTACCCAGCACATTAGAAGATCTCGCCCAAACGTTCAGCAACCTCCTGATTGGTGATGGCATCGAAGTTCGCCATCCTTATTCTCAGTGACTTGCACAAGCCATCGAGAAGCTGGACTACCAACTGTTAGCCACTGCACCAGACCAAAGGTCCGTTATAACCACGCATACTTAGTAACATGCGGAGTCCAAAGAGACTTGTATGTCTATGGAAGGCGACATGAAGGTGTGTTTTGGCGTCTTTAACGGTCTTTTTGGCTTCTTCTAGAGTTTTATTCGCTTCATTCCTCTGTTTCAGAATCTTGACGGCCGCGTCGCGCAGGAGGGCGTCAGGGATCTGGGCTATCATTTCTTCCTCGCTGAGTCTTGGCGTCTCCTGTTGCTGTTTTTGTTTCTGGTCCTGCTGAGGCTGTTCCATGGTGATGGTGATAGTTTCTGACACGCTACGACTTTCCAAGACACACTGGGCACCGAGATGAGAAGCACCATCACTGACACCATGGTAAGCATGCATATAACTCCGAAAAGAAACATTGCTAACTTAAAGCGGTTTGCAGATATCTTATTATCGACATGGGTCTTCTTTATGCATTTGGAACAGTTCAGAGACGGACAGATGAAGAAAGCCATATTGTGTCAAGATGGGATAGGCCGCGTACATCGTGGATGAGGATAAAGGAGATTTAATAACCAAATCACCATCACTTTACTTGAGTGTAGCCCTGCCGTTTATATGTTTGTTTACTACTTGCCTTTATCTTTCCGTCTAATAGCACGGTTTAAAGCCTTGGGATATCAAGTACCAACGATGGCCTTGATCGCTATTAAGGTATCGCTCTTTCAGGCTCAGAGATACAACACGTCCCCGAGGATGGGATGTCTCTTGAGCTGGCTGTGCGTTTCTGACACACTTTTAGCTGCTGGCATGTGCAACTACTAAGTTTTCTTTTGTAAGTTACAGGCGTTTACAATTGAAGAGCCAAAGGTGTCAATAAAGTAGGCACCCGTCAAAATCAAAACCTCAACTCAACACGAACATCAACACACGCATCAAAGTCAAGGTAAAGCACGGCGCAGACTCTACTACAGCATATACTAACTTATTCAAAGATGGTTTCAGAATGGGAGGTTACAATGAGTGACATCGCGACTTGGGTGTCAGCTGAACGAGAAGCACCCGACTTCCCGTTCGCGCACATTCAGGGGCCTGCGGCCACAGGAAACGGCTTCCGCGTGCCGTTCGAGATCTGGAAGGAATTATCATACAGCGGTTACAAAATCATCCATGTCGTCGCCGATTTCAAGCGTAAAGCTGTCGAGACACGAATGGAGCCGATGAAGGCTCACGTGCGCCGCGAGGCCACACTCGATGAGGATTTTTTCAACTCCGAGCTGGAGACTGTACATTATGCAGCGCTGCTTCTCCAGCTTCAAAGCTGTCGGGGGACTCAGGACTGGAATTCTCACGCGAAACGAGTGTTTGGTTCCAAAAACGTGATCTTGATAGACGTTGACCCAGACTTTTCGGCCGAGTTTCTGCTTGCGCTCAACGCAGCCGTTGCTTTCACATCTACGTTTGCAGAACAACATCCAAAGATCTCTATAAGACTCGCAACAATATCTTCAGAGCCATTGCAGCCTTTGATCAAAAGGCTGTTTTGTCTATGGTTCCGGGATGGCATTCGCAACTTCTGTTTGCCTAGGGAAGTCGAGGAGTTCAACACCGTTCATGGAGCAGGGGCAAGCATGGAAGCATGGAAGCCATACTCAAAAAGATCAAAGAAAACGTGGAACACATTGGATTAGATCAAACTCACACCATCCTCCAGTTTCACAACGGGCGTGGGCTTCCTCGTGAATGGAAGAATGCTGCCTGGTTACACCAATGGTCGCTCCGGAGGATAGAAGGAGATACCTCCCTGCACATTGACAGCTACATAGATGTCAACAATGGAGAGTATGGTCGGAACGTTGTGCTCTGCTTTCCAAGCCACATCAGGATGGCTGGCAAGCTCCTTGGCGCCGGGGTTGTTCACATTGTTCCCAACGAAGTTCGCAAAAGGATCATCTTTGATCGCCAGACTCGACAGGCGGTACAAGTCTCTCTCGGAATGTTAGAGTCAGAGAAATGGCAGCAGTTGAGCTGGCCGCGATATTTCGATAGTGAGCAATCGGACGTTTATGTCTACCGGTCCGATGGATACCTTAATCCTCAAAACACTAGCCTGCAACGTCGCATAGACGCTGTCAACAGTCAGCTTGGTTTGTTTGTTGCTTCTCTGGCCAACTTCAGCAACTGGCCCGTCAAGACCATGGCCTTAATCAATCTCTTTGATCCTGATGAGAGGGCCTCGATTAACGAAATGGTGGAACGGTTACGGCTCCAAGGTATCCTCCAGACTTCGGGAGTAGGCCCTCTATCTCGTTTTCATCTTTCTCTTCCACCAGCATCCCACTCTTCGTTCTTCACGCTTCTCAATGGGGTCCAATATGATGTCAGGCTCGCGCAATTTCTCGCCCTTCCATCAACGCCGCGTTTGGTGCAAATCAAACTTCAAGCCGCCGCAGCGTTACTTACCGGGCTCGAAAGATTGGCTAGAGTTGACTGGAAAGATCTTGAGCCAGGGGAACTCGAGACAATAAGAGGGTTGGCCGAGTCAGGACGTACTTCACAAATTTCCAAGTACGGAACGATTTGGTCCATGTTGGGACTGTTTAAATTCACCTGGACGAAATACGCCAAAAATACGTGTGACCTCAGACTTCCGGACACCATGGCCGATAAGCGGTTGACAGTAGCTATTCGAGCTATCTGTACTTGGGAAGTCTACCACAAGAAGCTTTCCAAGCAACTCGAAAGGGAAGGAATTGACTATGAGCCTCTGGGACATATCTACACAGAACCCCATGACATTGGAGAAGAAGATTTCGAGGCTCTTTGCTGGGATTTTGCTCAGGCATATACCTCCCAGATCGCTGTCGTCGACAGTGACTTGCATATGACAGACTTCGTCTCTGGGGCCTCTCTCGACTGCGTCCCCGACATCAAGTTCTTGATCCCCTGGAAGAAGCGTGAAGAAAAGCAGTCCTTTCCTCTCTGTGGTTTCTATACTTCGGCATATCGAGATTCCAAGACCAGTGCAACGACAATCCTTGACTGGAACTGGATTCCCACTAAGGTCTGGGAGCGATGGGATCGCACTCTGATCGAGGCTGGTCGCGGGGATACAAGCGATCTTATCACGACATGGGTGTTGTCTGAGAATCCTGACGAAGTCTAGAGACTCCAATATCGAAGAGTTTCCCATGTGACAAGCCTTCAGATCTCTATACTGTTGTTCCTGGGCTCATAGAACTGGGTGCGTGCATTGTGGTAGGCACACGTGAGTGTAGAGGGTTAATTGGGCGGCCCAGCAGTATATGATGATATATAGGAAGCACGAGTCCTCCGAAAAATGTCAAACAACCTGCGAATATAGCATCGGAGTATAGGTTCAGGGCCTACAAGGGATGATGTGCAGATTTGGGTTGTGAGATATATCTGAGCAGGTATCAAGTGTTCAACATAATCACGGCTACGAGGACAATAGAAAAAGGGGGACTCCGGTTCAATTCAGTCTTTGCTTTATTCCGCTAACGCTAACGAACAAGTGAATTTGGCACATTGCGCAACTACCCCAAGCTTCCTTCATCTCTTGTCGGGGAGGTCAGCTGTTGCTGGGCGACTGTCTTCCCCTTGACCCTCAAGAGATATTTCAGCCGCCTCTTCGATCTGCAAAAACGACTTTCGGCCCTTGGCGATCCAGAAACCAAGAGCCACAACCAACATAACCCCGAACACGGCAATGGCGTAGTTCATATCCTCAGCAGTGGGGTTGGGGGTATATGCGAAGAAGAAAAAGACGGTAGTGATGATGGTGTAGATGATGGAAATAACATTAAGCGTTGATCCGAATCTGCCCAGACCAAACTCGCCGCCTGCAGGCAACTTGTCCCGACCGACGGCCATCAAGACAGCAATGGGTATTGCGTATGAGATGGTTAGGGTAATGGTGCTGACACTCAAGATGGCCTCAAGAGCAGTGTTAGAGAAGAGATACAAGAGCCCAATGATGTTGATGATGACTCCCTGAAGAATCAAAGCACGCCCAGGAACTTGCCAATAGGGGTCGACATAGGCAAAGTAGTCTCCAAACGGAAGTCCTCGATCACGGGCAAAACTCCACGTCAATCTCGAAGACGACGTCACAATCGAGACGCCCTGACCAAAGCCGTTGAAGATAAACAGAGCAATCAACACGGCACCGCCATTAAGACCAACTGTGCTCTGAACCAGTTCGATAAACGCGAAGCCTGAAGCAGGATCCAGAACTGCAGAGAGGTCCTGGATACAGAACAAGGCCACAACTAGGAACAGAAAGCCTGAAATAGCGCCCATAACGACAGCCATAACCATCGTCCTAGGGGCGTTACGCCGAGGAGCAGGTATCTCTTCAACCATATGAAGAACAGAGTCGTACGCGGTCAAGGCATAAGCAGATTGCACAAGTCCAAGGAACCAAACCACGCCGTCAGACCAACCAGTCTCGTTGACCCACGTTCCAAAGACGAATTTGGCCGACTGATACTCGAGGTTGGTATGCGTGCCGACGAAGATAGGGAGAATGATGCAGAAGGCAACGAATAGCCCAACAAATCCAACGGCGACAAAGTTGTTGAAGTAAGGGAGGAACTTTTCCGAGCGGCATCCGACGTAGTTTACAAAGGTAAACAAAATGTTGATGCCCGTGTACACCAAAAAGAGAACCCAGCCCTTGACGCCCGTCCACTCCGGATCAAACATGACTTTCATCGACAAGACGAACTCAGCCATGAATGCGATCTGCGACGCCGACAGGGCAATCCAACCGAGGGTATTGATGAATGCCGTGATATAACTAGTAAACCGACCGGTTGGTGTCCTCCACAGACGAGCCACCCAAAACCCTTGTCCAAGAGCCGTGGGCATGGACGAACACATCTCGCCCAGGGACATAGCGATAGCTACATTGCATAGTGTGACGAGGATCAAACCCCAGAGACAAGCTATTGGTCCGCCGTTCTCAAGAGCTGTGTTGAAGCTCTGTGCACAGACGGCCCAGGTGCCTAGGATGCAAAAGGCGAGGGACAACATGCTCAGCGTGCTGAACTTGCGGGTGAGCGTCTCGGCATGTCCGAGGGCTGCGAGGTCGAGAGCATCGCGCTCGGCTTGATTCATCGGGAGGTCCTTATCCATGGTACACCAGAGCTCGAGTCGATGGTTGAAGATACAGTATAAGAAAGGGTTGTGGGCATTCTCTGGCGGAGATGGGTATAACTGATGTTGAAGAACTGATCGAACCTGGCTCTGTTTTGAAGAGGATGAACGGGATCTTATATCTTTGGCATCAACTACTCAACTTATCTCAACGGTATTACCCCAGAAACTAGGTACCTTCATCTGTAAGGTTCCCCAGGCGCTAGCATCGCTGCTTCTTCAGATTGTAAAGTATACGCCGCATTCAGTATAGCGCAGAGGTTGAAGATGCGGCTAGTGGGTAGGTGTTTCCCGAGTTTCGGGGTAGCTTGTCGTATTGGAGCCTATCTTAGAGGTTCTTATCGGAAGGCCAGAGAACTGATAAGCCTCTTGTCATGTTCACACGTGAGTAGTGAAGTGCAAGACATCTCGGGACTTACACGCGACAGCCAATGCTTCGCCAAGATATTGCAATATACTTACCCCGTGGGGAAGAGATCGTGTTGATCAGATGGAGAACCCCATAACGTAACAGTTTCATCACGCTCAAGAGTGGCAGTGAAAGCTCAACATGGTGAAATTAGATTCGAGTCGGCAATGTCCATCCAGATTCTCGGGGATCTGCACGACGTTTCAACGGCTCCAATAAGCAGCTAGTGACGCTTCTCATGGCAGCTAAACGAACTAGGAAACTAGGGGCGACAGTAAAAGATAAGACCGGGTCATAACCGGTTCTGCTTGATTTGAGTTTCTTTTCTAATTCCCTCCAAGGCAAATCAACCTCCAACCATATTCATAACAGTCTGTTGCGCTTTTGAATCTGACATGATTAGCTTTAGCCAGATGACACCTTGATAGAGGTATGGGTACAACCACTCACTAGGCATAGTACACGGCCCCCTTCCTCCACATTCTTCCACGTACCCTCGACGCGGCGTTCTCCTGACTGTCTTAACTAACGATACGGCGAATCCCATGCTATCACTGCTTATGCAATGAGATCGGCAACGTTCATAGGCATCTCGTCGATCTGGGTAGAGTAGTACACTACAAAGTCAGCTTCGCCTCACCAAATCACAGATTCAACTTACATTCAATGTCTCTCAGAATGCGCACATCTTCGGTAGTAACAAAGTTGATAGCAACACCCTTTCGACCGAATCGACCACTGCGACCAATGCGGTGGATGTAGTTCTCGCGGTTACTGGGGAGGTCGTAGTTGATAACCAAGCTGACCTGCTGCACATCAATACCACGAGCCCACACATCAGTCGAAATAAGCACTCGACTGTTGCCCTGGCGGAAGTCCTGCATGATACTGTCCCGCTCCTTTTGGGGCATGTCTCCGTGCATGCTGCTGACAGTAAAGTTTGCCTCGCGCATCTTGTCGGTGAGCCAATCGACCTTGCGACGGGTGTTGCAGAAGATGACGGCTTGCGTGATAGTGAGGGTGTCGTAGAGATCGCATAGAGTGTCGAACTTCCAGTCCTCCTTCTCAACGGCAATAAAGTACTGCTTGAGACCTTCGAGGGTCAACTCGTCACGCTTGACAAGAATGCGAACAGGATCCGTCATGAACTTGGTCGTCATGTCAAGCACATCGTAAGGGAGAGTGGCACTGACAACCACGACCTGGGTGGCAGGGGGGAGGTATCGGTAAACATCGTAGATCTGCTCTCGGAAACCCTTGTTGAGGAGCTCGTCAGCCTCGTCGAGCACCAGCATCTTGATATGTCTGGTGCGAAGGTGTCGTCGTCGAATCATGTCAGCCACACGGCCTGGCGTGCCGGAAACAATGTGCTGGCCGTAGTCGAGCTTGCGGATGTCCTCTCCAACGTTGGTACCGCCAATACAAGCGTGGCATTGCACGTTCATGTAGTCACCCAGCGCCATGACAACAGACTGAATCTGGGTCGCCAGCTCTCGTGTGGGTGACAGGACCAGCGCCTGCGTCTCTCGCACCGCAGTGTCAATAACCTGCAGCATGCTGATGGAAAACGTCGCCGTCTTTCCAGTACCGGATTGGGCCTGGGCGATGGTGTCGCGGCCCTTGCAGACCTGGACAATGGCTCGAGACTGAACCGCCGAGGGAGATTCGTATCCATAGGCGTAGATTCCGCGAAGAAGGTTCTCTGGATAATGTTAGTTAGACCATTGGACGTATTGCGCCTACACATACCCTTCAGCGACATGGACTCAAAGGTTGGATGGACCGTCACCTCCTTGGAGGTTGAAAACTCCATCCGCTCATCGGCCTTGCGGTCAATTCCTCCTGCGCCTTCAGCCATGATTGCGTTTTGATTTGGGATGATTTGAAAGACCAGGGAATGACGCTTTCGCGATGAAGTTGGGGCGTTTCAAAGTTTTGGCCTACAACTTTTGGAGCAGGCGGGAGCTAACATGCAGCGCCGGAAATACTTCGGTGCGACAATGCGCGCTGAACGCCACTGAAAGTCGCGACAAGGCTCCGCATTTTTTACAGCATCAAGCTTATCTTGACTTTCTATCATAGCGGAAGAGTAGCAAGAGTTCTCATTGATTCTTTATCTCAAGAGTTATTACTGAGACTTCATCAAAATGCTCGTCCTCGAAGAGCAACGCTATATCCATGAGGATCTAGAGCGTATCGAACAAGGTATCGCCGATCGCATTCGCGACGAACCAAGACATGTGAGTACCTGTACAGCTACTGAATGTTTTCTTGCTAACAATCTAGATTCGCGATCGCCTCAACAGAGACCACGAGATCTCTCAATTACTTGACCAGATTCAAGTTCAGTCAAAGAACCTCCTCGACATCTACAAAGACGAAAACGGCGTCCGAGCACAAGAGATCCAGCAGATTGGCACAGGCGATCCATTCGAGGAGTTCTACAAGCAGCTCAAAGACGTTCGTGATCACCACGCAAGATACCCCAACGAGCAAGCAGAGAACTCGGAGCAACGATACAAGGTCAAGAGATCGGATGGAGAGCCGTTACCATCCATTGTGGACTCACTATTCTCGGGAGAAGAAGCATACGGACGATTCTTTGATCTAAACACCTGTCACGAAGCCTTCCTCAACCTCCCCAACGTTAGACGACTCTCATATCTGCAATATCTCGAGACGTTTGATAACTTTGCCCCTGGGCATGGCGGTGTCACGCGACCAAACAAACTGACAGACCAATACTTCAAGTACGTTGGCGAACTAGCGGACTACCTCGAGAGTTTTATGCGACGGACACGACCTCTGGAAAACGTGGATAGGGTGCTTGCATCGTTCGATCAGGAGTTTGAGACGGCATGGGAAAATGATGAAGTTCAAGGCTGGGAGAAGGAGACACCCGCGACAAATGGCGCCGCCAAGGAGACCAGCACGGCAGATGCTGTATGGTGCGAAGACTGCCAAAAGGAGTTCAAAAACGAAAACGTCTACAAGAACCATCTCACAGGGCGAAAGCACATCAAGGCCGCTGAACAACGACAACAGCGCCAGGAGCAAGACTCGGCTCCTTCCAACGGCGCGTCGAACGGAACCGTATCAGCGACGCGACTAAAAGAGCGCGCGGTGGCAGAGCGAGAGTACAGAGTAAAGCGACTAGCGAGCGCCATGAGCACCGAGCGCAGCGATACCAAGGTCAACGTGGAGCGCAAGCAGGGCATGACAGAGCGTGAGCGCGCACAGGAACTAGAGAACCTATTCAACGCCGAGGAAGCACCCCAGGAGGCACCCGAAGAGGGCGAGGGCGAAGACGAGGACGGCGAGGAGCGCATCTACAACCCTCTGAAGCTCCCCCTTGCTTGGGACGGCAAGCCCATCCCCTTCTGGCTGTACCGCTTACACGGTCTGGGTGTCGAGTTTCCCTGCGAGATCTGCGGAAACTTTGTGTACATGGGTCGACGGGCATTCGACAAGCACTTCAACGAAGCACGACACATTTACGGTCTCAAGTGTCTGGGCATCACCAACACGGCGCTGTTCCGGGATATTACACGTATCGACGAGGCGCTCAATCTGTGGGACAAGATCCAGAAGGAGAAGAAGCGCACCAAGGTTGACGAAGGGAGCGTGGTGCAGATGGAGGATGGAGAGGGTAACGTCATGCCTGAGAAGGTGTACTATGATTTGCAGAAGCAGGGTTTGTTGTAGGGTAGATGTGCGATATGATGGATTTCATGGCGTTGGTAGAATGCAAGCAGACTTTGGGTCTCAAAAAGAATAATATTCATGATAAATTGATAATAGAATTGGTCCTTTCCATACTGATAGGGGTCGAGGAGATGCCATCATGACTTGATTAGTCATGCATTCCATCGCCCCTCCAACTCAAGCTCACACCAAGTAACCATCAAGACTTTGACACCGCAGACATGTCGCAACTCTCAAGACCTATACCGGCCCTATACACGGTCTATGTTCTCCGCTCGACAGTGCGCCATGCATCAATTTACATCGGCTCCACGCCGCATCCCCCAAGGCGGTTGAAACAGCACAATGGAGTAGCTCGTGGAGGAGCTGTGCGAACGGCGCGGGCAACGTTACGCCCGTGGGAAACGATTCTCATCATCTCTGGATTCCCCAGCTCCATTGCTGCCCTCAAGTTTGAGTGCGTTTATGTTACCAGGCCGTTGATACTACTGCTAACCCAACCTTTAGATGGGCTCTTACGAACCCACACACGACGACACATATTTCAACAGAGGAGCGATTGATAAAGGCGGCTCCAAAGCCAAGAGGGCAGAAAAAATCTCGCAAGCCTATCCATAGTCTTAGATCCGTTGTTTCCAACCTTCACTTGCTTGTTGGCGTACCGAGCTTTTCACGCTGGCCGTTGACGGTGCACTTTTTTATCCCAGAGGCAAAGAAGGCCTGGGATAACTGGATCAAGTCTATTGCTACGCCGCCGCGAGAAGGCATAAAGGTTACGACGGATTTCGCTCCGGAGCAAGAGGCAGCGCGACAGTCATCACCAGAGCCATGGGGCATACATGCTCTGCCCCTCGACTATGCCCTCCTGAAACCATACGTCGAAAAAGCGCACAACGTGGTGTCTTTCGAACGGGAGGGAAATTGTGTATATTGTCACAAGGCGCTCGAATCAAACAAAGGACTGCACCCAATGTGTCCTCACGATGGGTGTGAAGCCATGGGGCATCTCGACTGCTGGGGCAAACACGCCCTGAAAGGAGTCGACGAGGGGATATTGATACCACTGTCGTGCAATTGTCCTAGCTGTGGCGGTAAGATACAGTGGATCGATATGATGAAGGAGTTGTCGCTTCGTGTACGGGGGCCGAAGGAGGTTGCGAGTCTGCTTAAGAAGCGACGACGTACGAAGAAGACGGTTGAGGTAGAGGAACTGGAATGAAAGTCTGGCGGTGCATTGATGGGCGTTGGATGGAAAGATACCCGCTCCTGTGTTTTTGGTTATAGAGTTTCGTGGATCTTCCATGTTTCATCCTCGAATACTTGCGTTTCTTTGTGAATTTGTGATCAGTGCACGCGATTTAACCTATCGTGAACCATATGTAAGTTCCTTTGTTTACCTTTAGGGACAAAGCAGCCACCAACTCTCTCTGTCTTTTCTTTTCATTCATGAATTTAACAAGAGATATTTATAGATGAGATAGGGTAGGCTTTTCTTTGATGAAGGTCAGTCAGCATTGGATATCAATAAATGCTCCTTTGTTTATCCCCGCTAGCCCGATTTCCCCAGTCCGACCAGGCCCCCGGCTTGCGCTGAACGTCATCTCATCGTGATTGGCTCGGTAGCGCCCAATTATTAACCAACCCTTGTTGATTCAAAGTTGAATATCAGATTGATTTTTCTGGGCCCGCCTTTTGAAGCTGCCCTGTGGCCGTCAGATTTTTAGGGGCCATGCCAAAAGGGCAGCCACACACAGTGACAAGGAACATGATGATGCCAGGCAGCGCGTGACTGGGCTCAATGTCACCATATCTGCCGCATTCGGATACCTCCATGACGACGTGGCCGTAAGATAATCAATCTTTGGTCATGTCAGAGTTGCGATATATATTGCATCGTGATAATGGAAGGTCATTTTCAATTTGCCGCGATGCTGTTCAAAATTCGAAGATCAAAGCGGTAATAGTTGAAAGCAGACAATTAGGGCACCCTTGCAATGAGCATTATTGCTAACCACCGCCTTGGTACCAGCCTCTAGATTGAGGTCAGCGCAGCATTGACTCATGATACCTCGTCATCAACTTCCATTTCCCTTGCCTTGTTCTCCAAACTCAAATACCGTGCAAATAGACCTCTGTGTCTCCAACACGTTACGTGTGGTCATTCTGTCGGTGCATTGTAGTGTTGGGCCCGGTCGGATGTCGTCGCTAGTGGGTCCGCCACAGGAGTCCTTCGGGGCCTGTATCAGGACGGCGTTTGCCAGCGCTGCAACGACCAACCGAGTGATGAGGGTTATGCAAAGCATCTCACAACCCGTCCGTAAACAATAAATAGTATATAAATATAATCGGCGCATATTCCAAGCACTTTTCGCATGACAAAGACCCTCATAGTCTTGTCCTCACGGGCCCGAAGTGAGCCGGGCCTCCCCTCCGTGAGACATACCTTGTACCTGGCGCCAGGCAAGTGCTAAACGGAGGTACCTGCCGTCCACTTTGGCGCACCAGGAACCTCCTGCCGCACCCTTGCCTTCCTTCCCTTCCCTACACACCCTCGACCCTTTCCCTTTGTGTGCAGCTGGACGCTCGCGCCTCCAAGATCTAGGATTCCCTCTCCCATTCCCACCTTCCCAAGTTCCGTTTCCACTCACACCCTTCACCCTCCGCTCCTTCCTCACTCTGGGTCTTTTACTCTTCCAACATCAACGTCTCGGGTTGCATTACTCATCCCCTTGGCCATCACCACAAAACCCATTGAATGTGAATATTGTCGAATCTTGGGTCACGATACATTGACTGTGTGCTTTGCACGGACAGTTATTTTTATATTGGCCTTTGAACAGTGAGTATCATATTTCCCGTGTTAGTTGGATGGACGTCTCGTGCCCTCCCTTCCCCATTAGCCTTTGGAATCACGTACAACTTGATATTAACCTTACATATAGACCCAAGTCGACCCGCCTCTTCCTTCCTCCTTCCTCACATCTACTCGTGGGATATAATATTGGCTTCTCAGCGCGATTCCGACTCGATAGCCTGCGATGCCGGTGATTTATTGACGACAACGGCCTCCCGAGTATGAAGTCGACACACGCCGCGCTCTCGTAACGCCCCGCCGATACTCTCGATACGTTTCTCTCTAAACTGTCGTCCATTTACCGTTATTCGTGTTCGCTTTCACCATGGTATCGGTACCAACCGTCGGCGCCGTAGCCCCTGCTGGCTCCCAGAGCGCGAATGCGAGTTCGCGCAGCTCACCTACTGCCCCTGCGACAGGTTCCTCGTCGAAACCGAAGCCCAAAGTCAACTCCAACGGCTACCATCCTATCAATCCGCAAACACCTCTCAGCTCGCTTACAAGCGCTCCCCTGGACTTGACCTCGGTCGAACGTCGTGGACAACCGACAGCAGTCAGGGAGCCCGTGGTTAAGCAGAGTCGCCCACATGGCCTACAAGATGCTCCAACCTATTGTCCAACTGAGGAGGAATGGCGGGACCCTTTCGAATACTTGCGCAAGATCTCACCTGAAGCAAAGAATTTTGGCATTTGCAAGATTATTCCACCGGATTCCTGGAACCCGGATTTTGCCATCGACACCGAGGTACGACATTCCGGCGCATAGCGCGTCTCGCGCAACATGGCTTATTCTGGTGGCTCGTGCTAATTGTTTAGAAATTTCATTTTAGGACCCGAAAACAAGAGCTGAACTCCGTGGAAGGGAGTACGTGTCTCACCCTTGCTTGCCGAATACCATTGGATCTCTAGCTGACATGTCGCAGGTACACGTGCTAACCTCACTTATCTTGACGGCCTTTCAAAATATCACAAGCAGCTTGGCACCAATCTTCACCGTCTACCATATGTGGACAAGAAGCCACTTGATCTTTATAAACTAAAGAAGGCAGTTGAGTCACGGGGCGGCTTCGAAAAGGTCTGCAAGCATAAAAAATGGGCGGAAATCGGTCGCGACTTGGGCTACAGCGGCAAGATTATGTCTTCGCTTTCAACGTCTCTCAAAAACTCATACCAGCGATGGCTTTGCCCTTACGAAGAGTACCTGCGTCTAGCGAAGCCTGGTGTTCATCAACAACTGGAGCAGGAATATGGCGGACCATTGACCCCGAGCCCTGCCCAGACACCCGTGAAGCGGTCGAACGTCAACACGCCTATAAGTATTGGGGGCGACTCTCCGGCACGCAATGCTTCCGATGCTCTACAAGCCAGCATCAACGGGGTGAAGAAGGAAACAGATCGCGATACTCCAATGTCCGACGCTCCGCTCGCTCCCTCGCAAGCACCTACATCTGGCGGGTTCACTGCAGTCAACTCTGGAGGCTTTACAGCGGTAAATTCCGGTTTCACGAGTGTCAATCGCAACGCGACTAGTGAGCCGAAAAGCTTCACTCCCGATTCCAAACAACATGATAGTCCTGCCTCGGCAAAGAATACCCCAGACAACCGAGCATCAAGTCTCAAGTCCACAACATTGAAGCGTCAGCTCAGCTGCGAAAGCTCGTCTGATTCGACCAAGAAAGATAACGACGGGCTCAAAGACGATTCTGAGACGGCTAGCAGTCGTCGCAGTAAACGACTCAAGAAAGGTAAGTGTAGTCATTGGATCTCTTTCCTTGTCGTGAATCAGATGTCGCATCCGCAGAGCATTTCCCTTTCCGACGTTGGCGGCCAAGCGCAGGGATTTTAGCTGTGATGACCGATCCGTTTTTTTCATTGGCTCCATGACATATAAACTAACATTTCGTGTAGATGCCGTCCCCACTGTGGCTGGATCGCACATGACGCCATTCCGTCCTTCGGTGCCAAGGATTCCACGAGAAGAGCCAGCACCAGACGAGGAGGTGAGTTGAGTTTGCGGTGGGAGATAGACTCATATTGACCTCTGTAGAAATGTGAAACTTGCGGACGTGGTGAAGACGCTGGTTCCCTTCTAATTTGCGAATCTTGCGACCATTCCCACCACCCAGCATGTCTCGATCCACCATTAAAGCGGAAGCCAGATACCGAATGGAATTGTCCACGATGCCTTGTTGGAGATGGTCAGTTCGGCTTCGAAGAGGGAGGCTTGTACTCGTTGAAACAGTTCCAGCAAAAGGCAAACGACTTCAAACAGGGTTACTTCGAAAAGAAGATGCCCTATGACGACGAGCTTAAATGCCATCGACCAGTCACGGAAGAGGATGTCGAAACTGAGTTTTGGAGATTGGTAGCCGACCTCGAAGAGACAGTCGAAGTCGAATACGGAGCGGATATCCACTGCACGACGCATGGATCGGGATTTCCAACGGCAGAAAGACATCCTAACAACCCATACGCGACCGACCCCTGGAATCTCAATGTTCTTCCATTCCACCCCGAGAGTCTTTTCAGACATATCAAATCCGACATTTCTGGCATGACAGTTCCCTGGGTCTATGTCGGCATGATCTTTTCTACCTTCTGCTGGCACAACGAGGATCACTATGCCTACTCTGCCAACTACCAACATCTCGGTGCAACCAAGACATGGTACGGTATTCCAGGCGAGGATGCAGAAAAGTTTGAAAATGCCATGAAAGAAGCCGTTCCAGAACTGTTCGAGACACAGCCAGATCTGCTCTTTCAGCTGGTGACACTCTTAACCCCTGAGCAGCTGAAAAAGGCCGGTGTCCGCGTGTATGCCCTCGATCAAAGAGCTGGCCAGCTTGTTATTACCTTCCCTCAGGCTTATCATGCTGGATTCAACCACGGATTCAACTTTAACGAAGCCGTCAACTTCGCGCCGCACGATTGGGAACCCTTTGGCCTCGCCGGTGTGGAGAGACTGCAGCTATTTCGAAGACAACCATGCTTTTCTCACGATGAGCTTCTGTGGACCGCAGCGGAAAGTACGTCAACCAGCCTTACGATTCAGACTGCGAAATGGCTGGCGCCTGCCCTTGACCGTATACACAAGCGAGAGATCGGCCAGCGAGAACAGCTTGTCGCGAAACATCTCGAATCTGCACCGCATCGTTGCCAACTCATGGGAGGTAGCGAAGACGCATGTCCATTGACGGTCAAAATAGAAGATGAAGATGTCCAAGATGAAGACGAGCAATGTTGCAGTTACTGCAAGGCTTTCTCGTATCTGTCACGCTTCAAATGCCTACAGTCTGGAAAGGTGCTCTGTCTTCTGCATGCCGGCTATCACCCGTGCTGCGATATGCCTGAGCAAGCGCGTTTTCAAGGCGAGGGACACATCTTGTTCTTTCGGAAGGCGGATGAGGACATGGCTGCGATATATCGTAAGGTGATGGAAAAAGCACAGACCCCTGAGTTATGGGAGGAGAAGTACGAGAAGATGCTGGAAGAAGAGTCAACACCGTCGCTTAAGACGCTACGCGCGCTTCTCCACGAAGGCGAGCGTATCCCTCATGAGCTCCCTTCACTGCCGATCCTGCAGGAGTTTGTGAATCGATGCAACGATTGGGTTGAAGAGGCAACAAACTATACAGTTCGGAAGCAACAAAATCGACGAAAGAACGAAAAGGCCTGGCAATCGGGCATGCGAAAGTCAATCGGCAGCTCCGAGCACGACCAGAAGGAAAGAGAATCTCGAAATGTCTCCAATATCTACCGGCTCCTGGAGGAAGCAGAGCGCATTGGGTTTGACTGTCCGGAGATTCTCCAACTCCAAGAGCGGGCCGAAGCGATCAAATTGTTCCAGAAGAGTGCAGCACAGGCTCTAAAGAATACATCTGCCGTATCCACGGAAACAATCGAGGAGCTTCTTGAAGAGGGGCGTACATTTAATGTAGACATACCCGAGGTCGACCAGTTGTCCAAAGTGCTGGAGCAGATGCGCTGGAATCAAAAGGCGCGCGCCAATCGAGGAGTTTACATGACCCTTAAGGAGGTCCAAGAGCTGATCGATGAGGGCAACCGGCTCGAGATCCCCTCCTATAATGACCATCTCACTCATTATCGCGACCAGATGCTTGCTGGCCAGCAATGGGAGAAAAAGGCCAAGGAACTTATTGTGGCTGAATTTGTCCACTATCCTCAGCTCGAAGCCTTGTCACATCAAGTGCAGATCAACGCACTGCCCGTGTCGCAGGAGACTCTGAATTCTGTTGATCAGATTCTTCACAAGCAGCGCGAGGCGCATCGCCAAATTCTCGACCTGACAGCACGATGCCGCAACCCCGATCTCCGTCAACGACCAAAGTACTCAGAAGTGGTGGAGATACAAAAGAAGTTGGAAGACCTCAATTCGAAACCAAACGGAACCCTTGACCTTGAGAACGAACGCAAACGACATGAGGACTGGATGCGTAAAGGCAAAAAGCTGTTCGGAAAGTCCAACGCACCGCTCCATATCCTTAAGAGTCATCTCGAGTACGTGCTGGAACGTAATATGGATTGCTTCGATATCGAGCATGATACCCCTCGACTACCTGGGGAGCCGGTTTCCAGGGAGGTCAGTCCCGAGCCAGGAGTAAACAAGTGGGACGACAGTCGATCCAGGCAGGTCTTTTGTATCTGCAGAAGAGTCGAGGCTGGAATGATGATTGAATGCGAGATGTGCCATGAATGGTAAGTCGACTTGGATGAGACAGCATACATTTCTAACATTTGCTAGGTACCACTACAAGTGTCTCAAGATCGCCCGTGGCAAGGTCAAAGAAGATGACAAGTACACATGCCCAATCTGCGACTGGCGTATGAAGATCCCTCGAGATGCATCACGACCCAAGTTGGAGGACTTGATGGCTATTGCTGATGAAATACCTTCATTGCCTTTTCAGCCCGAGGAAGAGGAGGTGTTGAACAAAATCATCGACAATGCACAAAACTTCCGAAACCACATTGCCCGGTACTGCAACCCTCTTTTATCTACGGAAGCCGAAGCTGAGACTCAGCGATTCTATCTGCGCAAGATTGAAGGTGCTGAGGTTCTCTTAGCTTATGAGACGAATTTCTTCCGCCAAGAGCTTCACAAGTGGTGTCGCGTGGCTCCTGAAGCTCCACCGATCCTAGAGCAGTCTCTAAGCACCAGAAAGCCTAGGCCGACAAAGTTACAGAAGATGCTGGTTGAGTATGGGGTTGATAATCCCGATGACCTCCCAGAGCACGCCAAAGGAAAGGCCAATAGCCTACGGCGAAAGGCTGCCAATGCTGAGGCGGCAGCCGCGGCGGCAGCGCATTCTACGCCTGCTAATGTCCTACCACCAAACGCAGCTGGTGGGGGGTATGGAACCTCGGGGTATTACTCGCGAACAGGTGACTCAGCTGGTAGCCCTACTGGGCATGGAGATCGTCGAGAATCGCACTCTTCGAGCCATTCTAGAGATAATTCTGTCATACACCCTGGGCTGCTGGGACTGGGTGGCCCGCAGCTGGTGGTGGACAACTCGTCTATGACTCTTGAGGAAAAGCTTCTTCAAGGTCAGGAGGATGGCATCAGCTTTCAGACCGAGGCTGAAAAGAACAAAGCACTGGAAATACTATCAAGAACCGAAATGGGCAGAGAGCAAGCCGAGAAGATATGGGGTCCTAATGTCTGGGGCCATGGCCGTGGCTCCATGGGTGGTGGCGAAAGACACATGTCTAACGCCGTGGACGACGATATGATGAAGCAAGATGAGGGCAACGTTGATCAGATGTTCAAGGAGATGACGAACCAAGACGAAGAAGACGACAAAAGAAAGGATGCCGGGGCAGACGCTACCATGACCACCGCATCTCTAGATAAGGAGAGAAATGGCATGGATGCTCTTTTAGATGGGGAGTAAGATGGACCGAGAGGTTGACTGGTAGAGGGCGTTTTATTCGGCTTTCAAAAATACCAAAGACGGGACGGAGTCAGGTTGGCACACTGCAGATGGTTCTGATTTCTAAATGTTTTTAATCAATGTAAACATGAGATGCATCAATCAAGGCGTCTTGTGGGCGGGCTATGTTAGTCAAAATACCATACATCACATTTAATATTTGCCAGAATTGTCAACACCAACATTGATATAGTGTATTTTCGTGGTATGTCGATTCTTTTTCTCCAGGGCGTTGAGCCCGGACGTCTAATGGGACAATAGCTAATGAACGCTTCTACCCGCCTGTTTTCCAAGATATTTGAGAACAACTAGACCTGAATATGTTGAAGACATGGTCTCTCTTTTTGGTGTCCCAAAAACCGCCCCTTTGAAGGAGAAAAACCCCGTCCGTAGTCCGTAACGCCGAAAATGCAAAAATAAAAACCAAAAGGTGATGGCACTGTCACTAGGACAAAGGCCTCAAATACATGATGAATGCGTGTTTGTTTTTCGTAGGCTTACGCCCATGAGCGTGTTGAAGGATTGCTGTTAGTGGTTGTGGATCTATCGGTTGACGCCAACGAGGCTGAGGAACTCGTTGCGCGTCTTGGACTTGCGCTCGAAGCAACCGAGGACGCAGCTGGTGATTGTGCTGGTGGTTGTCTTCTCGACGCCGCGCATCACCATGCACAGGTGGCTCGACTCCATGACGACGGCGACGCCCTGGGGCTTGAGGATCTCCATGATGGCGTGGGCGACCTCCTTGGTCAGGCGCTCCTGGATCTGCAGGCGACGGGCAAACATCTCGGCGATTCGCGGGAGCTTGGAAAGGCCGATGACGGTCTCGTTGGGGATGTAGCCGATGTGCATCTACAGAGGAGAAAGAGTCAGCGTGTTGCACATGTGTTCGCGATGTTGGAGGATGTCATACCTTGCCTGTGAATGGCACGAGGTGGTGCTCGCACAGAGACTGCATGCAGTGTTAGCTGTGGCGTCCCAATTGGAGTCGCGCGCAAAGCAGACTTACAAAGACCTCAATGTCCTTGACGATGACCATCTCGCTGTGTCCCTCTCGGAAGAGAGCGTTGTTGACAATGTCCTCGACATTAACTTGGTATCCCTTCGTCAGCTCCAGCAGCGCCTTTGCATAGCGCTTGGGCGTGTCGAGAAGACCCTCGCGATCGGGATCTTCGCCAACACACTCGAGCAGCGTGCGCACAGCGCCTCGCATGCGATCCAGTCGCTCAGCCTGCTGCTCCGTCGTCTCTTCTCGTCGCTCTCGCGTTCCGCGGCCTAGTAATCAATCAGTATACTTTGCGGTAGACAACAAGACCAATGCGAACTCACTAGGTCGGCTGAGACCGTCAAAATCAATGACAAGACTGGGCGACCTCGTCTTCACCACGGCGCTCTCCTCTGGAACAGCGCGACGCTTTCTGGGAGCGGGCTCGTCGCGGGGATCGCGCGAAGCCTTGGCCAAGCTGTTGCGACGCCCGTTGAAGGCATCAGGCTTTGCGCCGTTGACAGCAGCGACGCTACCGTCGCCATTCTCCCTCTTTCTCTTCCTCTCCTTGCGCTCACGGCGTCTTCTGCGACGGCTCGAGTCGTCGCTGCTGGTAGAGGACCCTGAGACGCTCGAGACGTCGTGGGATCGCTTCTTTCCGGTGATTCCGTCTTCCGAGTGAGCCATTGCGAATTGTCTGTGATGTCCAAGAACAGGGAATTGATGAGGAGAAGACAAGAGGACAATGGCTTAAAAGTAAACGAAAACCGGACGATAATGAGACGAGAACTAGAAACGGGGACCTTCCTTCGAGTCAGGGTCCAGCATCCAATCGTCAATGTCCTAAGGCGAGGCCGGATCGGAGCGCCGAAAATTGGAACCGCGGGGTGCGGGTGACTCTTTCCCTGCGAATTATTTTTCCCTCGGAAGGCTTTATCTTATCGTACCTGTACTAATGCTGTGCCCAGGTACTAGGTACCTTCTGTTTGACGTCAATTCAGTTGCGCCATGTCTTATTGGGGAGTGCATACCACGGGCGGGGCGCCGGGACCCGGTCATGTGTTGCACCACGTGACTGGCTTCCAACGCCGTTCCAGATGAGAAACGCGTTACGGATCATCCTCCGAAGGCCGTGAATAGCATCCCCAACTGCGACTAACGTTAGTTCACTGCCGATATCGAAGCTGCGCCTTTGCCGATACCGCCCTCTTCATACAATCGACATCTGAGCTTTGCCGATCTCTGCAGACTCGCCGTTAGCTTCCGACTCTGCGCGCTTCTTCCATCAAGCATTCTCGATTCGCACATCACCATACGAAACACCATCATACAACATCCACCCACCATCCGCGCATCTAGAAGCCACACCAGAACACCAAAAGAATGGCCTCTCCACCTTACGCTACCTCTCCCTCGGGAATGTCGCCGCCCTACCCGTCACCCGCCCAGATCCCCAATAAGAAGCGCTCATCGACCCTCGACGTCAACGCACCCCCAGTCAAACGACGCAAGCCATCAAACCTCTCCCAGTCCTCTATAGCCGCCGCTGCCGCCAACCATCCCCTTCGCCAAACGTCCTTTCCACCCGAGGCTCGTTCCCCATACCCGCGCTCTCCCTCCGTCGATGCTCAATCCCATGTGAGCGGCAGCGCTGTCAGCGTCAATGCCAGCGGCGCACCCAAGAAGAAACGCGGCCGCAAAGCCAAGAATGCAAAGCAGGATGATGCTAGCGAGCAGACACCTAGTCTCGTCGGAGGACGTGCTCCAACCGCCGTCAGTGGTCAGGGCGGCGAGAAGGAGGATGACGACGAGGATGATGAGAAAGCCGAGATGGCGCTCGAGGATGTGGTTGCAAGAACTCAAGAGCAGAAGCAGGAGGAGATCAGATTGCGCGCAATGCTTGTCGAGGCCTTTGATACCGAGCAGTACAACCGATACGAGCTCTGGCGTGCAGCCAAGCTGGCCGACTCTGTCGTCAAGCGAGTATGCAGCTCTTATACAACGTCAAGTCATGATTATACTAACATCTCTACAGGTCGTCAACGCAACCGTCTCGCAATCCGTCCCTCAAAACGTCAGCACAGCCGTCAAGGCTGTGGCCAAGCTCTTTGCTGGTGAAATCATCGAGGCCGCACGCAATGTTCAAGGCGAATGGATATCCGCAGGCGAGAAGCAGAGCGAACTACCCACGCCGCCTCCATCTACAAACGACGACCCAGCTGCAGCCGAGGAGGATATTGATCTTAAGCGTGGCCCCTTGCGTCCTGACCATTTACGCGAGGCCTGGCGCCGCTACAGATTGTCAGGTGAGAGTCGGGGCGTGGGCATGCAACAGCTCTGGCACGCACAACAATGTGATGGTGTTGAGCGCTTCTCAACTCGCACTGGAAAGCGGTTGTTCAAGTGAGGTTGGAGGCTATTCTGGAGAATGAATGTCTGGTAGTATCCGGACATGGTAGGCAAGAGTGAAGATGATGTGTTGTTTTAAGCGCAAATATGATACCCCAATACCTGAGATAGGCAATAGAAATCAAGTCATAATGATAATACTGTATTGTATTTTGGATTCAAGTTTTGAGTTTTACAAACATGATTCAATGCCCGCTAGGTGCTCGCAGGAGAATCCACGTGGTAGACCGGGGGTTATGAAAATCATCTACAGATCAAGTAAAGCTTTGCACGGCAGCAAGAATTACACCTTCAAAGTGACGGGAAGGCATGTCTTTGGTGCATCATTGGCGGCCGTTGTATGCCCCTGGTCAAGTCACTGCCGTGTTGATAGTGGTCGACGCCCGTTTCTTCCAAGGGAGCAATCTCCGTGATGCGCAATTGGTATCCACGCTCCGTTTATCAACGAGTCAAGTGGAATCTTTTCGTCACATCTTGGCCGATGATATTCCGATCACAGTCCTGTGAGACGCTGCCAAGCAGAATCACGGAGGTATGGGAAAATCGGCACGCAGCCACTTTGCGTGAACAGTCTTGTCAATTGAAGCCAAGTCTTGGCTGCCGTGGTCTCGACTCTTGAGCTCGAAATTGAAAGCCAATAGCGGGTTCCGCTCAAACAGTATTCGGCCCCGAAGCTTCCAGCTGCTTTATACGGCTGCTTGGCTGCTAGGAATTCCATCATGGATAAGCCTTGGCTAGTCAACGACCAATATCAGCTGTGAATCGCAACAGACTCGTGTGGGCGAAAGGGAATCTGTCAGTGACAACTCGTCCTAGAAGTAAGCAAGGTCTTGGCAAATTATAGGCTTTAGACTCGTCAATCGACATGTCTGTCCCTAAGCTCACCGACCCTAGCTTGCCTAGCCTAGACGTCGTGGTCTCTGCTCCAAGCAGATTGGTCTCAATCCTCTCCTTGACAGCCCTTCATCGCCCTAAAAAGTCGACATCGCAGTTCAATCGGCAATAAAGAGCCGAAGCTTGGCTTGGCAGTCGGCTGGACCGACACACCGTGGCGCAGCAGCTGCCAGACCAGCAATGCGTTGAAAAAATATGGGGCGACTAAGTTCTGGGCATCCCGCAACAGAGACATTGTTCCTGTTAAGTTGAGTAAGACTAGCGAAAAACTCGACATCTGTATCCACCAGCTCGTCGTCAGCAACGTTGCATGGCTGTCGACTTGGGCCAGTCGTAGCGTTGCCGGGGATTATCGTCCTAAGATCGGAAACTGCAACATAGTTAAATCGTTTAGCTACCAACAGCTTTCGAGGCTTTCGGCAAATATACTCCAACCGTCAACGTATGATTGGATGATGCATGAAGTCGTGATAGGGTTGACATGGTCGAATGTATGTTTAAAACTTCCCTGGCGCTAATGTTTCTTGCTGCCGCTGGATCTGCACCTTCCATGACATGGATCATTGCCAAGAACTCGGAGCTCAGCCGTCAACGCGCGTCCTAGCTTGGCAAATCAGACGGTGCCGACATCAAGAAGGGCTCGTGAGTCTCATATGGACTGGCCGTCGCCAGTCCAAAGACCAGTTGACGTAGCTTAGACTTGGATCGGCATCTAGATGAACCATATATGCCACCATGGCAGGAGGAAAGGTGAGTAACTGACCTTCAAGCTGTGACTGCTTTTCGTCAGCTTAAGATACCTTGTCTGACTTATTTCCCTGCAGAAGGAGGGCTCGACCAATCCATCAGCTGTCCGTATTCGTGACAACCAACGGCGGTCCCGCGCACGCCACAAGGAATATGTCGAGGGACTGCAGAAGAAACTCCAGGACTATGAGCGTCGGGGGGTCGAGGCCACCCTCGAGATGCAGCAGGCGGCTCGCAGTGTGGCTGTCGAGAATTCACGTCTAAGGATCCTATTGGGTTACCACGGCGTCGCTAATGAAGATGTTGAAAAGTTCTTACAGAGCTTTCCAGATCAACCAGCTTCTGACGCTGCAAAGGCCACCATCTCGCAATCGACCGTTGGCCAACCGCTAGCCGCCGCCGCCACACCCAAGGTACCCCTTCAGCCCCTATCAAGACCGCCATCCACAGAGCTTCCGAGGCCAACGGTAACCGCACCACGTGAGAACCGAACTCGAGATGTTGTAGACGCAGTGGTCGGGATCAAGAGGGATGCTAGGAAGCCTAGTTTGCCCGGCGCACAGAAGTTGCCGTTACCCATCGAGCAACGACAGCCGTTACTCCAACCCCGACCTCAGCCGCCCACACTACCAGGTCTACCGGCGCTCGTCCTTGGTCAAGCCAGGCCAGAGCCCAGCCATCTCGATAAGTTGTCCGTTCTAGCCACAGCGAGCGTACACCAAGAGCCCGAAGCGAACAAACATCATCGCTCGCATTCGAATACCGATAGCCTTCGTGTTCCAAGCCCGTCAGTCTTAGGACAAAGCTCGCCAGCCTCCTCATATACGACCCCCAGCCGAGTGAGTTCAAAGTCTCCATGAATCCCTGGGTTCACATACCATTCGAAATCGCCTTTTGGTATGTCAGCATACGTACTTGGCAGCACAACCCGTCAAGCAGCTGCAGCGGTCGGCAGGTCTGATCGAACCCATATAGGGGGTGCCAGTACTACTGGCAGAGAATGCGTGTTAGGGTGTGCGAAAATTGGTTCAACAGCACCACCAAGCTGGCAACTTTGCACTTGTCTTGTGGTATGTATGGGCCATAGGACCTGAACCTGGCTCAAGTACACTGACGAGGAGTCCAAATCTCAGCTTGGTAGAATACAAGGTGCGAGCGAGCCACAGTAGATGGCATATGAAGATTCGTTGGCAGTATTCGAGCCACCACGAGGAAAACAAAGGGACGAACTACCAGCGTCATCGATTTGCAAGTATTGACTACCAATACTCGAGTGTAGGCTGCGGCAATGAGACAGCCCCAAATACCGAAGGATATGGGCCGTGAGGGGTCGCAAGTAAGTTGAGAACAGCTTGAAGCTGCCAAATGGGTTGAAGAATGCTGCGTATCCGACTTTGTTCAGGACTGGGAAGAAGTAATCATGGTCAGGCTCAGAACGGTGCTCCTATGATCTCCGGGGCAAGTCGGACGTCTTGAGAGCTCGAGAGAATAATATTGTATAGCTGAAAAGTATTAACTAGGCGTGAGATAGTCCGTTATAAGTAGTGCTACCTCAGGTCGATTTGGTGGGAGGCCCCCCGGTGGAGATGTGAGATTACAAGGGCATGCAGGCTAGTTGCTCGGAGGCGGGGATATGCTGAAAACCAACACTCCGCGGAGGTCTGAGGGCGAACACAGCTATCCTCGGAGGATTCCCGACGTTTGGGATGGTCTTTAAGAGTTAGTCATAATAAATACCCAAGAATCAAACAACTGCTGGGATTCTCAGTGATCGTACATCCCCAATGATATCCTGACCTGTGATCTTGAGTATTTCAGTCATGCCGACAAACCCGAGGTCCGTCGTAGATCCACAACGGCGTCATTTCGACCCATTAAAGTGCAAGGTTCGCATGTAGGGAATGGCGATGAGAAGGTTGATAATCTCTCTCAGTGGAAGAGTTGTCGGTGTGGCTTTTCGATGCCGTTGCAATACGACGTGCATCATGGCGGAAGCTCAGGAGCGACGAGACTTTCGATTGTAGAATCGCAAAAGGGAAGAACCGACACCCAGTCCCAAAGTTGAAAGACGGACAGATTGACGCAAAGTTCGAGGGCAGAGTAGAGATGAAGAGAGGTTTGAGTGAGGCTGAAGAGGTGAATGGCAGAAAATATCAAACGCAAGTACCTACGGGAAGTGGGCATGCAACTGCCATCCGCGGAGGACCTAAAGCCAGGAAAGAGGCCTCGTCCCTTCAAGAAGGAGCGAATCAGAAATCGTAGAGATACGGAAATGGCAGCTTCCAAGTTTCCTTCCATTCATTTAGAGGTCAGCGCCTAGCCAATCGGCGGCTTCCAGTGACAAATACCCGCACCAATGTCAGGTACGGGGCGCAGCAAGAGATCGTTAAACCGGGCATTGGCCGGGGTTAACCAATGAGAGAGACAAGCAAGGTTTGATTGGCTGACATGCATGTCCAAATAAGCTTAATTCTCTCAAGGTGTGGCCGGCAGACTCGGGTAGGAGACTCGGGTAAGTAACGTCCATTTCGGTTGAGAAAGGTTGACTAAATTCGACTTTACCAGACATCAGATACAGTCTGGCTGCGATTGAAATGCTTTATTTTGATTTGAGGGTCGATAGAAAATGTTGAGATAATCTGAAGGGTTATGTAGAACTGAGATATTACAACCAACACTCACCAAAGTCAAGTCTTGCCAATGTAGGAATCTTTAGATCAATGTATACAATCGGAAACGAGTAAAAAGACACATCATTTTCACTTAACTCAGTCCCGGAGGACTACAGGATATTTAACATCGTCTAATCCCGAGGGCTTAGACGGCCGCGCGGCCTCGCTAACATATCGGTTCCGTATTTAGTGGTGGCAGTGCACCCTCTCCAACGTCATCCAAACTTTGAGGAACCCTTCACTTGGTTTCCAATAACGGTCTGTTACTAATTAGTATTGGTCTCCTGTTCTACCGTCGCTTACTGGCCTATAAGACTCGACGGTAGCCCTGAGATCGTTGGAGCCAAGGCACAGTGTTTAGAGGAGATACGCTCCTGAGCATAGCCACGCGCAACGGAAGACTAAAACTAATAGCATCCTCCTCCTTACCAATCTCAGATCTCCTCTCTGCGTCCGAATACTTCATTTCCTTGTCGTATTGATCCCAGACATGGTTATTTGCTTGAATAAATCCTAAAGGTACTTCTGTTGTGAGAGACGCCGTAGACAACCTTCGACCCAAGACAAATTCGACTTGTAGTAGAGTGAATTGTATAACTTTAATTGATAAACCTAAAGCTCTACGTTACTCTAATTGAGACCCTATAGCAATTCGCTATCTGCACGCTCATCAGCCCGACGAATGTAAAATATACCATCAAAAGGGCATTTAAGAGTAGTCAATTTAACACGGATAGCGGGAGTGGCCCATTTCACACGGAAACAGTACAGATACTGTCACGGCCGTAAACTAGCAAAGGGATGCCATGGAACATCTTAATCAAATTAGAGTCTTGTCTTTCTTGGCATCGACAGTCCATTGTGTACGGAGTATGTGAATGTCTGGCGAGTCGATGGTCACAAACAGGAAGGTTGCTAATATCCATATGACTCACATGGCCAGATATACCGAATGTTTTCCAAACAGTGTTGGTAGGCGCTTATGGCGAGTAATAATGGGTTCCTGAATATACTAGATTCCGCTAATACCTCAATTACTTACACACGCAAAACCACCCAATGTGGAACAATCTCTCCGTTACCTGCAATACCCACCTTAAATCATTAAGGAAGCATCGATTTACTTCTGTCTTTCATCTTACAACCCATTTTCTTATCATTTCATGAGTTCAGAACACTTCAGTGAACCATTCATTTATCCACTGTGCTAACAACTAGACATCACAACGACCTTGTGCACGATGACACGTACGCCTCCGCTTCTGATTTCTATAGATCTGAGCATACACATGGCTCAATCTAGTGCCATGTACTCATAATCTCAGTTTATAACATCGCTTATGATGTGACTTTTTCTCTCATGTGCACGGTTCCACATTCGGGTTCTCAACATCAATTATTTCACTCAAGGATTAGAACAAAAGTTTATGTCTTTGATAAAGTCCCAATTGTCTATCTATTTAAAACTCGTTAGATTCTCATTCAAAACCCACGGTTGTGCTCTAAACTGTTCAGTTCTCTGGTTCAAGTATAACACTATAGGGTACGCGATTTGCCGGATACCACGGCATTGAATAGATCTTAGCACGGCACAGATCTGAGTTAGTTATCCGGGCATCTCCGCGTTGTAAGATTGATCATCCGGATTGTTTGAGGGAATTCATGATAACTATACGTTCGTCCGGAGTAACAATGTGCAGTCCGTTCATAACGGACTTCACCGAAATAACAAGGTAATCAACTGGACGAGGAAGTTTCGTTTCTGGGATATTATTGTCAAACTCTATCACATGCCCGTTTAGAAACTCAGAAAAACACCGCTTGTTTAATCCTTGATTAGCGACATCCGTGGCCGGCTATCCCCCCGATTACGGCAGTTGGATAGACATCCCTGAATACCTACCACCTCATACCAACCTCCAAAACAGTGACCGAGATTCTCGCTAAAGGCAAGTAACTTTTGCGGCTCGGGCCGTTGTCTCAAAACGAACAAACACCCTTTGATGCCTTGCATGCGGTGACATTCTCCTCAGGGGTCATTTACCACTTAGCACTCAACGTGCGAATGATGGGCATGGCAGCCCCTCGTGTTGTATCCCTAGTCAGGCCGACAGTTCAGCACGTGCGTGGTTGACGGGATGACCTGGCGCTTCATGCGACCAGGACCATAGAGACGCTGATTGGCGGGGTTGACTGAGCTGAAACTACTACCTATCAGTTCGCGAAGTTGTATTGGGCCTCGGTGCAATTAGATCGACAAAATATCGGTATGGGTTTACTCTGTACGCGAGGGCATATATAGCATAGGGGCCCTCCTTAAGTCGTCCTTGTCGTAGTTAGAACTTGCACAGCTCTCGCTCTCTCCTTAGTAGCTCTTGGTCATCATCATGAAGTCTATCCTCTCACTCGCTATTCTGCCTCTGGCGGCTCAGGCTGTGAGGATCGTGCAGTCTAACGACGATGGCTGGGCAGAGTCCTACATCCGAACTCTGAATGATGCCTTGAACAAGGCGGGTCACCAAGTTGTCCTCTCAGCTCCAGCAGAGAACAAGTCAGGCAGTGGTAAGTTTAATCCACCAGCATGCATTCAGAATCACATACTAAGACCTATAAGGCTCCAAGGATGAAGCACCCAAGGCCCGCACGACAGCTTGCGAATATAACAGCTGTCCCGCCAACAGCGGCCCTACTGGCCACGACCCCAAACGTCCTGACCTCAACTGGGTCAACTCCTATCCCGTAACTTCAATCAAGTACGGTATCAACACCTTTGGTCCTGACCTGTGGGGTGGAGAGTCTCCTGAGCTTGCTGTCACCGGTCCTAACGTCGGTACCAACCTCTGGCTTCAGGTTCCTTTCTCTGGCACCGTTGGCGCGGCTGTCTATGCTGCCCACGAGGCTCATATCCCGGCCATCGCCTTCTCGGGAGCTTCTGACGGCAACACGGCTTACAACGTCAGCCCTGTTCCCCAGCGCAGCTTGGTGTACGCCCAGCTGGCCACTCAGCTCGTCAACAAAGTTGTCGCCTCTGGCAAGCCTTACCTGCCCGCTGACGTCTTCCTCAACGTGAACTTCCCCAAGGTTGAGGGGCAATGTACTGATGCATCCAAGTTCAAGTGGGTGCTGACCCGTATCAACCCTGGCCTGCTGTCTGAACACGATACGCAGTGGTGTGGCAAAGACCGTCTACCTACTGAGACTGATATTATTACTGGAGGCGGATGTCGTATCTCTGTTAGTGTTGGAGATGCTTCTGATAAGACCACTGTCGATGCTGCTCGCCAGAAGGTGGTGCTCGACAAGCTGAAGGACATCCTTGTGTGTGCTTAAAGAATCTGAGTAGGATAGTGTTGCGAGGACACTCTGTAAATAGTCGAGATAATGGACATAGTTTAGCCAAATTCAGCGTCTTGAAAACCCTTCATCTTCAGACACTAAGGTGATTGTGACTACGCTTGTGATGATACTGTTCGACTTCTGCGTCTGAGACCTCCCGTCTTGATATATATCAAGGCTTATCGATAAGCACATTGACGCCTGACTTTCCAGGCCCACATCAAACCCTTTGGTGCACTTTTTGCCCATCTCCAAGATCGAGTCAAGGGCCGGTTCGTCAGGCGCTTCAATTCACGTACAATGGCGCCAATCGACCGCTGCTTGGCCTCCATGGCCAGGCTATCCCTCCTCCAGACTCCCCGGCCGGCGATTCCCTCGATACCCCGATTCCTCGCTCCGGCCGCCACGCAACAGGTTCGCCAGGCGTCCGTCGTCCGTATTAAGAAGACCAAGAAGAAGAAGGCGCCCCCCAAGGACTTCAAGAGGCATAACCTTACCAAGAGGGAATTCCCACAATATTCGTTATGTGAGGCTATGAGGTTAGTCAGACACACGGAGGATAGAGGAGCTATAAGCGCTCAAGCTCGGGAGGAGCAGACTATATAGCAGTGCTAACATGACGGCAGAGTCCTCCGTGCCGTCGAAGTTGGACAGCCTCCTGCCTCGATCAAGTACGAACTACACATCAACCTCAAGACCGCCCGAAACGGACCCGTGATCAAGAACAGCGTCCGTCTCCCCCACCCCGTTCAGAGCGACTGGCAGATTGCCGTCGTGTGCCCCGAAGGCAGCGAGATCGCCCGCGATGCCACCGCCGCCGGTGCCGTAGCCGTCGGTGAGGAAACCCTCTTCGAGGCCATCCGCAAAGAGCAGATCAACTTCGACCGCCTCATCTGCCACGAGGCCAGCGAAAAGGCCCTCAACAAGGCCGGTCTAGGCAAGATCCTCGGTCCCAAGGGTCTTATGCCCAGCAAGCGCATGCGCACAATTGTTCCCGACGTGGTCAAGTCGATGCGCGACTCGGCCGGTGCTGCCGACTACCGTGAGAGACAGGGTGTTATCCGCATGGCTATTGGACAGCTGGGCTACTCGCCCGACCAGCTCAAGAACAACATAAGGGTGCTGCTGGGCAAGATTAAGGCGGAGTGTGCTGAGATCTCGGAAGAGGTGCACAAGGAGGTTCATGAAGTGATTCTGAGCACAACCAATGGACCAGGCATAAGCTTGAACGGAAAGTTGAAGGATGCCGAGGAGCAGATTACCCCCGAGGCTTTGTCAAGCATCATGTAAAATAGCTTATTGGGGCATGTATTATTGTATGATATGTCAAATTATTGAATAGACGACCTCGTGGATGATGTGACTGACGTGGGTATCATTATTTACTGATTATTACGGTGATATCTCCTAACCTCGAAACGCTTTGACGGCTTCTGATTGTGCATCCAGCACTCTGTATACCGCAAGGCACTTGAGTACTCTATCCTGCCCGGCCACACCAGCTTTCTTGGCCTCTTTCAATGCAGTACCCAAGTCCAGCAGCAGTGTATTACGACAACGTGTCAAACGCTCCTCCATCTTGGTCACAAAAGGTGTGTCTGGATCCAGAGACTCGATAATCTTTGTGATGCGGCTGCATTCTTGAGCCGAAGCAAGCAACCTCGCTGGCGAGCTTCCATAATTGCCATCATTGTCGTCCTCTTCTTCGTCCTCGCTCTCTTCGTCCCATTCTCGTTGATCGGTCGGCAGACTATCGAGCGAAAGGTGCTCCTCCAAAGATGTGAGGCGTTCAGATACTTCAATCATCTTGCGGCCCTGCTCGATAGCTGATCGAACGCCACGTAGTTCTCCATTGAGAGTGCTTGTCTCTTCCTTGCGCTCCGAAACCTTCGTCTTGACCTCCTCAACTGCTCTTCGGAAACCTAGCAGGGAAACCTTGACGTCTTCGACCTTGTCATCACCACCGCGCAGTTCACTGCCGAGGGAAAGAAAGGCTGTGTAATTTGAGTTGACGAGCTCGAGCAGCTCAGAGCTGATGGCAGCGCTCCGGTCGCGCAGGTCTGATCGAAGGTCTTCGAGAGTCTGGTGACGATGTGGCAAAGCGGATAGGTAAGCAGCAGGCTGGAAGTCTGGGGCTAGAAAGTCGGTGCGAGGGAGGGCCTCTGGAAATGGCAGAGGGGCATCCTCATCGACGGATGAGGAAGAGTCGGAGCTCTGGAGGGTGAACGGAGCTCTGGAGGGGGCAGATACACCGAGGGATGACATAGAAGATGCGAGAGGGTCTGGCGCGGTGGTCATTGTGAGTGGTAGGCGGTGGTATTGTATTAACCTCTGTAAGTGTCTAGATGTAGATAGCATTAGAGGTAAGGTGGTATGGATTTGGTGGGTGAGTTTCGCGATAGCTCTAATTATCTTATCGATAAACCCAATTGTGGGACCGGGCAGTTTGGTTTTCTAGGGTGGGTTTGGAGCTTATCTAGACTAATGATCTCGGTTAGCCGTATAATGTATAAGTTATGCTTCTCAAGACGAGCTAAGGATAGATAGAGATAATCAGCACGATTCTCAAGGAGTTTGAATCTCAGGTTGAGAAACTGCGGCGTGTAAATGATCTGAATGTCAAAAACCCTGCGTTCATGTGAGTTGTTGTACCTCAGAGTAACGGAGAACATTACTATGGCAGCAGCCCAGAGGAAAGACTTGGTTTAGTCATAAAAAGAGGCTGCCTTTAACTTCCTTAGCTTTGCTAAACCGTCAGTGTATCTATCTTTATCCCAGTCATCATGGCTTCAAGTTTGGTATATATCCATTACTAGGTACCCAGTACTTACACACATATAGTACTGTACGTATTCGGTATCGATGAATTCAAACAGACCGCAACCATTTTATTCGATCTGAACCAATTAGTCTATGGAACGTAAACTCGGAGACGCGTTTTCCCCTTTGCCCCGAAGCCTTTCTACTGGGTCTGGTGTTTTGGCTGCGTGATGCCAAAACAATGCCAGGCAGAACCTAAGTACCTAGTATGCAAGAAGCGGATATATTACGTTTAAATTGACGAATTTAAACATGGGTTACTGAACACGAGGTCGGAGCGGAACGGATGCGGGTTTAGGCCGTCCCTATGTATTGAAGACAAGAGAACGTGTGTTCACGACTAATTTGGTGGGCATTGGCAATCGCGTCTGAGGTGCTCCAACGTCAAAGAGCCTCTTGAGGACACATAAATGCATGGCCTCGACCGTATTACTTCGCGACCTCTCTGGCAGCTTACCACAATAGAAACAGAGCACGAATGAGAAAGGACTTGATGGACTTTGACACAACTCGTATGACCGGGTACTCATGGTTCCGATGACTCCACGTGAGCGGACCTCCTAGCATCCAGATGACCCTGAAATGTGGGAGCGAAGTCGGACCCTGCACGGCACTAACTGGTACGGCATCCCCCACCGGATCTTATCTCGAAGTCTCATGATCAAGGTGTTGTTTGCGCGTTCTCCGACTAAAGCCGGTAGACTTCTCCAAGTGATCACCGAGGTTCGGCTTAAGCGTGAAACCCCAAGTAGCTTTGTGAGGGGCAACTGGTGGAGGCTCGAGCCAACGGAGGAGGATATTAGGGATCGTCAGTGTTAAATGGGACATGCTGTTGCATCATCGGCGAGGCTTCTGGATACTCTGCGACGTCACGTTCACTCTCGCTGTAGATATCTCTCAATGATCATCCGCTGCTGATAAAACGCAAAAATCTGAGTTTCACATCAATATTTGGAGTTCGATTGATTTGCTGATTGGTTGTAAGAGTCTATTGGTGGGGGGAAGAACAGGTGATAAAATTCGGATGTTGGTAGTGTTACTCAGTTCATGACATGCTCAAAGCTCTTACTACGTAGTAATTCCAATGCTTGAGTAGAATAATGCCTATTCGGAAGTCCAATTGCGAGAAGAATGCCCTTTACGAGCTGTAAATGCTGGTAACTGGTCATTCGGTTGGTCATAGGCATATGCCCATGTGTGCCTGGCGCATGCAGGGTCATGCCTGGCGTGCGAAGTTTTTATCAATCAAATCTTATCAATCTGATCTGATCCACTATCGTCTCCTGGAATCGGACCATTGGCTTCCCAACCGTCGGTTGCGGTCCGGGCACAAAAGTAGCGACGCACCCCGCGACTAATTTCCTGCTTTGCTACCCTTCCCTTCCCCTCCTTCATTTTATCTGATTGATTGATTGTCGATGACCTACCGCGACGTTCCGCTTTGTTTCTCATATGCATGGGCTCGTCAATACAAGATCAGTCTCTCTTCTCTGGCAATTAGCCTAACTTATACCTAAAAAGCCGAGATCGTACCGAGCTGTCACCGTCATTGCAGCCTTGCGTCAGCTTAACGGACCACCAAACCATCTTATCAATCTGATAGCGAACTCAACCAAACCATCCTCCACCAACTTCACCACCGATTAGCGGTTTACCCTCTCGCCTACATCAGATAAGCAATCCCGAATACCGATTACGACGCTTTGCACTCGAGATTTTCCTTTCTAGGAACGCCGACTCTAATTGGCTTACCTCGACCGACGTGCCGAAAGAGACCCGATCTCGCAATATCCATTACCCGTCCACAACAGGTTTTGCCTTTCACCATGACAGGCCAATCTCCTCGACCATCGATCGAATCTCCTGGCACGCCTGCCATTGCACCTCAGCCTGCAGGAACCAGAAGCCGTGCTATCTCGGTAGCACCAGGACCTGCCTCACCAGCCACAACCGGCACTAGCCACAAGGCGCCACTCTCCATTAAGCCGAGTTCGAAGCCACCTCCACCCACACAACCTCAACAGCGCACTGCACTTCCTTCCATCAACAAGATGGCCATGTCGTCCGTAATCAGCCCCAGCCCGGCACCGCCGGAGCCTCCAAAGGTGTCCATGACTTCCAAGGAATGGGTGATCCCTCCACGGCCCAAGCCTGGAAGGAAGCCCGCTACCGATACACCACCCACAAAGCGCAAGGCTCAAAACCGCGCAGCACAGAGGGCCTTCCGAGAGCGGAGGGCGGCCCGTGTTGGAGAGCTCGAGGAGCAGCTCGATCAGCAACGTGAAGTCCAGGAGAAGCATGAGGCGGAGCTCAAGGACAAGATTCATGAGCTTGAGCTCGACGTCCAGTCTTTCCGATCCCGATGCATGTTGCTTGAAAACATGCTGGAGCGGGAGCGGCAAGATCGTATTCGAGTTGAGACGGAAGCCGAGACTCTTAAGCGTCGACTAGATGAAGGTGTTTTCAACTCGAGTTATCATTCACGAAGTCTGAGTGCTTCTCAGCATCCTTTTGACGCACTCCACAGCCCTACCAGTCAAACACCAAGACACAGTCTGCCCGTGGGACGACCTGATCGTCAGACAGGCCACTCTTTCTCCATCTCACAAATCATCTCCCCTCCAGATACCCTCGACATGAGCTCATCAAATGACTCCGAGACTGCTATTACTTGTGGCAACTGTTCCCCAAACGGACCATGTGCCTGTGCCGAGGAGGTGATGAAGACGGCCTCCAACGGCTGCGGCAAGTGCAGTCTCACAGCAAATTGCCAGTGCCTAGACGACGCGGCTGAGGCCCTTGAACGATCTCAGAACCTGAAGCGTGCCGCCTCGCCATCAGCAAATACGTCTCAAGAGAAGAGACACCGCTCTACTCCTGGCTCTGATGCAGTCGAGACTGACTACACAGCCATGTTCTCCCGCAAGGCTGCCGCTCAAGAGACTTACTCTGCTCCCACACAAATCCCTTCAATGGACACAATGCCGTTTAGAGACGGCTGTGGGTTCTGCAAGGACGGAACATACTGCGTTTGCGCCGACACTGCGCTGGCGACTCCCGCCATGACTCCTAATGATACCCTTCCTCCCATCTCTCAGCAGGTGCAGACCCCTCCTCCTGAAGAGACTGACCCCCCTATGCTAGCTATGGAGATGACAGCCGATGGCGCTGTCAAGCTTCCTCGCCGCACACAGACGCAAATATCTGAGCGTCGAGGTTGCGGCTCCAACGGTCCTGGTACCTGTGCTCAGTGCCAGGCAGATCCCAAGTCTGGACTGTTTTGTCGTCTGATGGCTGCCAACTTCAACCGTAAGGACGGCAGCTCTGGAGGTTGCTGCGGTGGTAAGGGTGCTGGTGGCGGCTGCTGCAAGTCCCAGCCCAAACAGCCCGAGAAGATTTCTCTCCCAAGTCTACCCAGCCTGGGACTGAGCTGTGCTGAGGCATACCAAACACTATCTAGTCACCGCAATTTCTCCAAGGCAGCAGATGATATTGGTTCTTGGCTGCCAAAGCTCAAGGCTACTCCTAGACCTAGTGCAAAGCCGGCACCTCCAGGTTCGATGATGCCTATCGAAGTTGAAGCAGCAAGCATAATGAGCGTCCTGAAGGATTTTGATATTCGGTTTGGGAGGGGAATTTAATGGGATCCCAAACCGTTATAAGGGTTGAAAGGTATCGAGTATCTAAACAAAATGGTGGTTCAGCGAGTAGGCACAGGCGCCTACGATAGGGGGTTGCAGCATGCCTAATATGGCACCTTGGTTAAGGTTATGGTCGGAGCGTTTGATATTATACCCATATTTGTGGTGAAGATGTAGTTACTTCACTTGTCTCATGCATCAATGAATCTATGTGCATATCAAACTCTCCAACATGTTCGTGAGCCATGTGCCGGCGAATGCACTCAATACCGATGCATGGCAGGGTTCTAGAAGTAGGGCTTGCACAAACTAACCTGGGAGTGGACGATGATTGGCCAGTAGGAGAAGGTGTGTATAGAAGTATGCCCACCAGAGTGTGATGGGATGGGATATGTGTGTCTGAGGCTTTTCTGTACAGATTGGTACAGATAGAGTTCCAACCCTAAAGAGACGGTGTGCAAAACCGTTTGTAAGTGCCTGGCACCACTACGAAAGAGTGAATAGTCGGTCGACTATTCGTACATGACAGGTTACATCGGCGACTATGAGTTGGAAACCCTTGGTACAACACGCCACGGGCGAACCTGTCAACTGCCATTGTGACAGACCACGCGGGCTGACGTGCATAAAGGTAAATGTGTCCTTAACTGAAAGAGGAGATGCTGGGGAAAAGCCGGGGGCCTATGGATGAAGCTGTCGTCAAGTGTTGGGAAACTCGCGGTGGAGAGTTGACGGGGTGGAGCAGCATGGCCAACGCACCGGGCGGGCGGTACAGGACAGGACAGGAGAGTGCGTGTAGGACAAATGCGCTGTTAATGAAAATGAGAGAGATAGATAAAAAGAGAGAGTTACATCGGAGTGGCGAGCCTGTCAGTCAAGAGCCAGCTGAGAATAGACGGTCTGTCCGATATCAGGCTGGTTGCAGAAGGCCGAGTACGGCTGCAGACATGTCGGTCTGTCTAACAAATATGAATGGTTGGCGGGCTTTGAGCACTGAGAGCAAAAGGTTGGTCTGGCAGCTAGTGATTGGAAGAGACCGTATGTGGAGGCTGGCGCATGATTGGTGTCTTGGGGGTATGCGTTGGCACACAGCCAGCTCCATAACTTGCAGCAACTGTTGTCTTTGCCTCGCATAGAGGGAACTGGCGTGGTGCGATGAGATTGGTTGCTGCATGTTGGATGGGGGGGAGAGGGGGTTTGAGAGAGCATGTACGTTGTGTGAGGTTGGAGATTTGGTAGAGAAATGATAGGAATTGTTAACGACGATGTATTATTATGAAACAGAATAAGCTGAAAACATGTTTCTGCTGCATGGCCAGTTTCAAGAGCATCAGTTGTAAGCGGACAAGGGTTTAATAGGTCCTTGTTTTATTAGTAGCTAATGCGAGGTATGCAAATGGCCGACAACAACAAACAAAAAGCCAATACGAACACGGGGACACGCATGCTCTTTCTTTTTCCATTACAAGTTTTCATTCTTCTTCTTATCGCCTCGGTTGTCCTCGTGGTCGTAATTGTCTGGTCCGGTTTTCCTTCTGTTGACAAAAAGACGGTCTTGCTGGGCTGACGGGAATGCAGTGACAACTCACAACTCAGAGCCTAGGTAGAGTTACACCAAGTATATTCCTCTGGTTAACTTGTTTTTAGTCCATGTCCCTACAATGCCATACTGAATACAATGACAGACATTGCGTTGCATAACACTTCTGTCTCTCTAACACTCCTGCAAGTCATATTCATTGTCCTACACCCTAGAGGTATCGTCATAGTCGATCATGACTTGTCTGGTAGGACATGATCCAAGCCTCGGTTCAAGATGTATGTTTGAGTGGACGGGATGTGTTCCACCCTCAACCACTGCGACGGGACGAAACAGGTCTCTCGGCGCATAACAGCCGTAGAGGCTCTTCGAGGTCCACTAATCAATCAAACCGGCTGCCAAGGTAGGTACTCGATAATAAACAACTCAACTCAACTCAGCCTTGGATTAACCCGGCGAGGTCGGGTATTAGTTAACTGCCAGGGCTGTATTGCAGCGCTTGCCAACGCACACAAGTCCCCTGTGACCCGGCCCGACCTTGACCTGGCTGACAGTGGACGTGCGATTCGCACAGGGCTTCAGGTACCGACCCGTAGGAGAGCCGTTGAACCAATTGCAGCTCGTTAAAACTTCCAGAAACGGACTAAAGCCTGCATCGGCCAGCGCTGTACCGGGGGGTATCCACTATACCGCTCCTCTTCCCGTCCGTACCTTAGATACCTCGACCCCATCATATTGGATCCTATCCTTACCTTATCCCAGCCCAAGAGAACACCGCGATCTCGTTGTCTAGGTTGTCTTGTGCCTGTGTACATACTCGGTATATGCAGTCGGCTCAAGCAGGTGCCAGTTGTGAGCCCCCTTTTGCTCTTACTGTTATTACCATATCATCCATCTTACGACCGCTATAGTCCATCCCATTTCTACCTCTTGATCCTGCGGACTTGGCTACGATACTTCTCCCCCCACCTCCCAGCTCCCACTTCAGCTCACACTCTCCTCCTACCTCCCACATCTTGTCTCTTTTCTCCTCTCTCTCCTCTTTCACTCTACTAGACTCCCTCCCTCCTTGATTCTCGTGCCTTGCCTTGCCGTGTCTTGGACTACTCCGACGTACGACTTCAACTCGTGATACGATCCTAGTCCCTGTTACGCTAGAACGATTCAGAACGCGCTATCTCGTCTTCCAACTTGCGCCCTATCACTCTTTACCTCGTCCGATCGTTGCTGGCAGGCCTAGCACCCTACTCGGATCCTCGTACAACCATCTTCTTTGCGATTTGCCTCCAGTTGCAACTGTTCGAGTCTTATACCCCCGCCCACAAGCCCGTGAGCGGCGCCTCAGAGCTGCCATAGGAGCTCCGGTTGTGATATAGAGTTTCCTTGTGAGCTCAGAATGGTTTCTATGCAACGATCTTTGTCCTCACCCGTCCGCATTCATTCTGCTCCCAGTACGTCTTGCCCGACGTCGCCACTGCTCAGTCATCCCCAAGTTTAAGCTTGGTCCTGGCTGCGGTTATGGCTTCTACATGCCTTCAAGCTAGCCGTTGTGCTGATTTCGCTGGTCGCTTCACAGCCGTGTCGTCCACCGTCGCGCAAGATTCGGGGTCGCCCCCTCCATCCGTCGATATTCATGTGCAACCAGCCCGATCTCGACGACGCCGCTCTCCGAGCCAAAGCCCTACCCGCGACACGACGCAAGCACTGCCTCTGCGACGTCCTGACGACAGCGACCATCGAGGTCATGCTCATCAACACTCGCCAGCCATGTCCTCCCGCAAGCCCATCGTGGCACAGCCCAATATGCCTGGCCAGCCTTCCCCAAGAAACAGCCCTCGCGTCTCGTCCGTGAAACCCGCCGATAACGAGACTGAAAAGAGCCCTTCTACCTCGACTACGTTTCCTAAGCCATTATTGCAGGATGTTTCTCAGTATACAAACCCACATCTATCCCCTGAATCCGAAAGCACAACTCTTGAAGAGTTGGCCCATCTAGTGCGACTTTCCAAATACCAGGAGCGCAAGCGCGCAAATACCCGTCTGCGTCTCCAGAGGAATTTGGTTTCCACGGCCCTCAGCGCCCGTCTGACCCGTTGCGGAGAGATAGCCCATCGTAATTTGGTCGACAGTTTTCGCCGTGACGATAAGGAGAACTTTGCTGCTCTTCATAGCGCTATTCATGATGTCCGCAACAGCTGCGACGAGCTCCGTCGCTACGCTCTTCTTGATCCCGAGATGGAAGGTCTCGCCGCAGCTGGTCTTGGCTCTTCTGAAAGTTTGGATACTCCAACTAACTCGGCAGCTTCTGGTCCTCTCAAATCTATAACGCCATTTCTCAACGACATTTCTGCCTCTGCTCGCGATACATTCCTCGACTTTCTCACCCAGTTGCGTACAAACCCGGATTACTTGGCTACTCGTATATGCTCGCTGTCTAGCTCCGAGCTGAACTCATTCTTGACTTATCATAAAGGTTTGGAGCCTGTGGAATCTGTCCTGCCCTTCCACGGCCGTTCTGGAGGAAGATCCCACGCAAGTGCGTCTGGAAAAAACAGCACTGCTGTGGATATAGAGCGACTATTGTCCTTTCAACGCCATGACCCCCTATCAATCCTTATTCACACCTGCTTCGCCAACTCTGCTGGACCTGACAGTTCGGAAGACCGTCGACGGACCGAGATCTGGGCTACTGCTCTGGCACGATTGATTTCAGAACCTAAATCTACTGGCGAGCACTTTCTGATTTCTGTTCTCAACATTTGGACAGCAATGCGTGACTGGTCTGGCAAATCCAATATGGAATGGTATCTGATGAAGATCCTTGAAGATGGAGCCTTTCTACTAGACCGAGCTGAGGACCAGCATGGTACACGATTCAACCTATCGGATTGGAACCACTCGGATGAAGTCGCAGCCAAGGAGTTTTACGAAAGGGCCGTGAATCAGCTCTTTGAGCTTGTCGACGATGAAGACGCCACTGGAATACCAGAGGGACTTTTGGAACTTGGAAATGCTATCTTAAACAAGCTCGACCACAAGTATGTCGAAAACACCTCCAGGTGGTTGGTCTGGAGATGTCTCTTCTTTGTTTTCCTACTTGGCGTCATTATCCATCCAGAGTCTTATGGAATGCTGGCCGAGTATCACATCACGCCATATGCACGTGAGAAGATTCTGAAGAAGGTGGCCATGAAGGCTCATGAATACGTTTCCAGCATGTGGAGTGGTAAGCCCTCGGCGACCTGTGTTCCCGTGGAGGTGCCGCCAAAGATCAAGGGCCACGTCGAGAGCATCCTCGCTCGTTTCCAAGGATCGCGATCTAAGGTACCAGCTGCCAAGCTACTCCCAGCAAGATCCATTACGTCCTTGAGAGAAACCAAGGAGGTTCACCCCTATCTGGTCATTAGCCCAGCTGATCTCGCGACCCTGGTGAATGCCATCTTCCCAGAGAAAAGACCACACTCTGCTTCGGGCAGCTTTAGATCAGGACCTGCCTCCATTTCTGGCATGTCTGCTATTTCACAACCTATTTCCATGTCAAACCCAAGGAACAACTTTGAGACTGCTTCCATCATCAGCACCAGCGCTTCCTCGGTATTTAGTGACACAACTACGCGGGATGGATACCTAGATGAGCAGACCTCAGTGACCCCCCAGCGATATTCTCCCCCAGCAGTGGAGTCGGAGTTGCAGAGGCGTCTGAACAAGTACGAAGACGACGGCTATCGACTGCGCCTAGCCCTCCATGAGATGACACAGAATCTCGGTGCTGACGTTGTTCGTGGTTCGTGTCACCCTTGCGCCGAGCGATGGCTCGTACTTTTCATCTCGTCTGATGGAAAGAGTCTATCTACAAACATGACATATGACCCTGACGATGAGCTGGACGACGAAGAAAACTCGTCAAGTACTGACACAGACGAGGAAGAAGCTTCTGATGGACCTGAACTCGGCAAAGACTATCATCAGCTTCGAGATTCGATTCTCAAGCTGGTCGAGGATTATGAGATCCCCCGTAGTCTTGAGCCTGAGAACAGTCGAACTCAACTCAGCAACCGTGCTTTTGGTCTCAAGAAGTACAAGTCAAAGACCAAGATCATTACTACAGAACGGTCGATGGCTAGTCGCAACCCGTATAGGAAGCAACTCGGAAAGGAGTTGGGCCAAGAGTCCAAGCGAGAAACGCCACCTCCCCCTGAGTCAAGCCCAAAAGAGGGCGCGCCAGAAGCTGTTCTCATCACCATGCTCAAGGCAGCCTCAGCACAATCCAAGGCACTCGCAGATTTTGTTTCGTCTCATCAGTATTGGAAGACCCTTAACCAACTCAACGCCCTTGCATCTCCTTCACTCCGACAAAACGGGTTCGCTGTTCTTATCAACATCTTTTCTCGTGGGCCAAGAGACTCAATTCGGCGATCCGCCTCCGCCATCGAGGAGTACGATGCTTGGCTTGTCTGGCTTAAGCAGAGCCAAGAGCGTCATGAAGGCATCATTGACCGTATGATGAAACGCGTGCGAGCTATGCGTGACAAGATGTGGTATGTAACAGATGTGCGCAACTCCAAGGAGTATGCCCACAGCCGCGATATTTGCCAAGCGCTCAAGACTATGGGTATGCCACGGCGCTGGAACTCCTTCCAGCGATCCCGTGCCCACATGGCTAGAGGACCAAGCTCGTCCTATCTTTACCGCACTGAGTCGCAGATCATGGACCTCCTAGCAGCTTCTGAAGAGCAGGGAGGTCCAAACAAGCTGAGCGATGATCCTGCTGAAGTGACCGCTGCTTGGCTCCAGAATCGCGGGATTGAGAATTTCTGCATGGGCGAAGAACGAATCCACCGATTTTGCTACGAGGTGGATAAGTGTATCTCGAGATTGGTCGGCGAGACTATCCGAGAAGCACCCGTCCTATGGTCAAGCGAGCTTTACAAGCGTGACAAGCTTGGGTACGATCGTGCAAGAGCCAGAGAACGAGAAATGTCTTGGACTGGAGACGACTCTGGAAGCATCATCAGCGAACATGACCGCAAATTCAGCCCGACGTCGAGCAGGCCAAACTCTCTTGCACGGGATTTGAGATCGCTGTCGATGCATAATCCTAGTCAGCAGTCGCTTGACTCTGTTCGACAGAATATGCCTCGAGCTAGCTCAGCACTTTCAGATATCCTCGATGGACAAGAGTACTTTGATCGTGCCTCGCCAGCACACACAAATGATTCGGCTAGCACCTTTTGGTCACCGTTCCAGCCGATCATGTCTCCCAGTTCCGGAGCTTCTCGATACTCACCCACAACGAGCTTGACAAACCTCTCCACCACCTTCTCTCACCCACCGCATCACGGCACGGCACCATCCACTTCAACATTCTCGACAGGCCGCCCTGGCACATTGGCGTCCTCGAATGAGACGGTGTTCCAACAACAACGTGTGGATGATGAAAAGACTCGTTTCCTGAATGAACTGAGGCAGTCTCTCACTAGTCTTTTGCTTTCTGATCTCGGCAATCAAGTCTTTTCTCGGGGCTCTGAAACAGATGGTTGGTTTGACAAGCTGGGACAACAGTGTATCGACCGTAAAGATGCTCTGGATCGTCGGGCACGGCGTCGATCAGAGATCAAGGAGAAGCGAAGCTCAGGACGACCAAGGGTCATTGAAAAGAAGAAGAGCTTTGGTAACCTGCGGCATGTCGGTGAATCAAACTCCGACCGGGCATCAGAGACTTCAGAAGGCCTTCCTCAGGGTTCTAGCGAAGGCTCTAGCACCAACGAGTCCACGCCACGTCTGTCCGGAGCCAAAGAAGAGAAAGAAAAGCCAGAGTTCCCATTCAAGAAGGCATACCAACGGCTACTCAACATGTTTTGCGTTCACCCTAACCCTTACGCAAAGCTGAATGCTCTTCACGAGCTAGAAAATCTGATTGTAGCTGCGCTGCAATCAAACGGACAGAAGAGGCCACGCTGGAATCGATCTGATGCTGGGTCAAGCGTGGTGACGGAGCACACGACGAATGGTCGACCTACCCCTCTAGAAGGGACAATTGACAATGTCAAGGAACGACGATCACAGGCACTTCAATCTCAGCTTGCGACGCCTTTCTTTGGTCCTCGACAAAACAACTCTGAGACGAGATCAATCATGTCAGGCGGAAACGTCAACACGGATATAATTACCAAGGAGCTGCAGGCCCTGTTCCGAGAGGCTTCGATCCGACCCAAGACGCTCTTTCGTGATCTACAGTTCATTGCATCCTTTGTCCCACCCTCAGTGCTGGACAAGCAGGAGCGCGGCAAAGCTTTCTGGAATACTGCTTTGGCAGCTCTCAAGCTCAAGTCGGAGGTATGCCGAACCATGGTAGAGATGGCGGACGAAGTAGTGGCGGCGCATACGCACGTGCGTAAACCCAGCGACAATACGATACCAGATGTGCCGCAGAGTACAACAGGTACACCGCCTCCACCATCGACAACTTACAAGTTGGATGATGCGGGCAAAATGTGGACAATTACAGCTAAGGAAGGCTTCCCAACGGCACAGCGCGAGCTCGCGCTGTTTTACCTGTCCAACCCAGAATACGTTGAACGAACAACACTCCCTCTCTCAAAGCCACGAGAGGTGTTTAAGCAGACGGTCATGGACAAGTATGGCCGTGGCCCAGGTCTCGGCAATGGGGGAGGTGGCCGAGGCCCAGGATTTTCGAGCGGAGGAGGTGATGGCAAGGAGAGTGACGTGAGAAGTGATCCTGGACTGATGTGTGTCGCTGTTCACTGGATGGAGGCGGCTGAGCACGGGGGTGACGAGCTGGCAACGAGCTTCCTGCGGCAGAACGAGTTCATGGGGCGCTGATATTATTATACCCAACGTGATTTTATGTTTGGCGCTTGGGCGTCTACAAGATTTATGTATATGCTGGATATAGAGTAAGACGCGACGATGTTTGTATGTTTGGATATGAATTTATGGCCTGGATGAACCTCGGTTGATGGGGATTTTTACTTACACGTATGAGGATATACCAAGGTGGTGTGTACATTGATGGTAAGATACAATGACTGCTATGGGGCCGTATAGTATGGGAGTATTCATGTCTTGGCTTGTTCCGTCTTTTTGGTGAATATGAAGTTGAGGCTAGAATGTCAAGATACAGTACGTGACCCTTGATCTATTTCTCAATGCTTACTCGCATTGTAGCGGGCGAAGTGGTTGTTTCAGTGGATCGATCACTGTAACGCGCGCGCGCCAGGAGAGTCCCCTCACAAAAGGACCTCAACGTCATTGGATCCTCAATCGTCTCATCTCATCCATCTCATCAACAGACGGTAAGAGACGACTTGAGCCAACTCTTCAACAGCTATCTACATGAAGCGCACAACCTGATATAACAATCATTTATGTAAGTGTTATGCAAGACACGTAAATGAGGTGGTTAGAGATGGAGGGCAAGTGGCTAATGCATACATAGACCGTCTCTGGGTGGAGCGACTGCCTGCCTGCTGCCTACCTGCCGTCCTGCCGTCCTGCCGTCAACCGTGAATCATAGCCACCACAACAGTGATTTCGCTGTTATTATAAGGCATCATTTCACAACATCGACTTCTTTCACACGGACAGCTACTTTACATCTCAAAAATATCAACAAAGGAGCTATCTCCTTCTTCAATACCGCAATTTCGAAACCTCCAGACCTTTCGCAGTAACATGGCAGCTGATACTGATGCTGTTATGGTCGACATCAAGCCTCCCTCGTTGACGGCGACCTCAACTTCTCCCTTTCAGAAAATTCCCCTCGAGGTTCTTCTGCGAATAACATATTTTCTCACAACACCCGAGCTAGGCAATGTCCGGCTGACGTGCCGCTCCATTGAGCAGGCCTTGCACACAACATTTACCAATGAGTTCTTCACCCGAAAGCAGTTCATGATCTCAGAGACGAGCCTGCAAGCCCTCATTGACATTTCAAAGAGTCGCCTCAGTGGCCATCTCCGCAAGGTACACTTTGGCCTCGATCGCTTCGCCCATGCTCTCCAGGTCCATGGCCACAATGCTCGCACCGCTCGTCAGATGGAGCTGTACAACGGACAGTTCTCCCTACTGAGTACAGGGTACCATCGAGATATGCTTGTAGAGGCATTCAAGAACCTCAAGAACCTAGAGGACATCGTCATTCGTGACTTCAACTCCATTCGCCGCACCCGTGACGGCCCCAATCGACAGTGGACTAGCTACGGTTCTACAACGGCGTTCAGAGAGACCGGAACTCGCCCTGGCCAGAATAGTGGCATGGCTTGGGGACCCGACACCTCAACCGCTTACGGAAGCACCATCTTCAGCTCTGTACTCTTCGCTCTCGGTCAGGCTAATGTGAGGCCCAAAGGTATCGAGCACATGTCGCGGTCGAGAAACCACTTGCGAGATTGCGCCTTCAACATCCCTTCGTACATGAAGGAACCCGTCGTTCCCGTTCTTCAGAATCTCGAAAAGCTACATTTAGATGTTGACCTACTCGGGGGCAGCGACTTTTCGAGTGATGCAGGGGCCGGTCACTCATCAACTGCTGACATGATGCTCCGCAACTTTCTACTGCAATTGAAAAACATCAAGCATCTGCGCATCAATGAGACACACAGCAGCGTCACCGGACCTGGCATGCTTCTTGGATGGCTTGGTCGCGCTAATACTTCTTCACCACCAACACCTGCGGCGAGCTCCGGACCATCTCCAGCACCAGGCTCTCCTCTTGCACTGCCTGGGCCATCACCAGAGTTTCCTCAACTGGAGGAGCTTGATTTTGGCATGATGAACGTGGAACCTACACACCTCCTGGCTGTGGCCCGGAAGTTTGCCCCAACACTCAAGCGACTAGAGTTACATAAGGTGACGCTGCGCCGACCTCTACCACAAAACCATGCAGGTGCTTCGCCCAAGATCAGCTTTTGGACCAAGTTCCTCGAGAAGCTCAAGGAAATTCCTGAATTGGATCTGCACCACATCAAAGTCAGTCTTCCACAGCAGCAGTGGGCTTCGCGGCCGGCACGATCCCTCATCGCGTTTGAGGGCCAGCGAGATAATGTCAGCGAGTACACTGGCACGGACTGGAAGCACTTTGTCGGCTATGAGATGATACCCAAGATAACGGTGCAGTGGCCGAACGAGGACAGTGGCGGAGATGATGATGAAGATGACGGTATTTGGGAACTATACGCGCTTGATCTATAGAGCGCTGAGGGTTTGCTAACTTGACGTGTTGCAGATGCGGCTTCCGATGAAGGCGATGAAGATGATGATTAGATGGCTGACGGAAGATCAATCGGGATATTAGGGAGAGATGGACGTGTTCATGAGGAGAAGAAAGTGTGTTATCTCAACATTGTAGAGCATTTTGTGTTTGTTATCATGGGTCAGAGGAACTGTCAAGACCTGAAGTCAATGGATCTTTTACTATCAGCAAATCCTGTGTTGTATCTACACTGGCTAACGCCGTGTCCCTCAAGATATCTGATTCAACATATTTGAACATGCTTTGTGCATGTCTGACCGTTTACTCACCTGAACTTACAGGCCCCAATCCATGAATCTCCATCGATTTCAGGCAGCAATTCCCACTTGATGGGGTTCAACTGAAGCCACGTGATCTGGCGATGGATTCGTGCTGGGTCTGGCGCGCTGATGCCTAGAGGCGCATATAACGGAAGCTGGGTGAGCTCCAGGTAGGGCTAAGGGTGACAGAATAAGTCGGCATTGACTTGAGCAGCACCTGAGCAGATAATGTATGTAGAGCTACTTAAAGAAGTAGATCACTCTTGAAATCGTCGGCACAAAAAGCATGCTTGAAATAGAGGAACAATTGACTTTAATTGGAACTTTTTTGGATTTCAATGTCTAGTGTTGAGTAACAATACCTAGTGAAAACGACCGAGTTTAATTGTATCGCTTTTTGTCCACCTTTTTAGAGCCCCTCATGGATCACCGCAAGTGGAGACTTCAGCCTAGATCCGTGGGCCGTGGTACCTTCCCTCTCAGCTGAAGGTCACCTCATGTAAGAGCGAGCTTACGGTGACTTTAAAATGGGAAGGCGCCGACTTCATTTCAAAACCTCCCATTCCTCTCTCTCTTCTACTCAACATATTCCCTTTTCTATCGCTCATCCACTCAATTTCAGCTTGTTTCCCCCTCATCTGCCGCATCTCTTATAATTGGCCAAGGCAAGGATCACACTGAAATTCGGCGATTGCTCGATTCGGTCACTCTTGTTGACAAGCCATAAGCTGTTGGGTATGACACGCGCGCCTCAGCCCCTAAACAACGCCGTCCTCACTGCACAGAAGGATTTGGTTAAACAAGGAGATTGCTGACTTGTTTATAAGTGTCTGAGACCACATCTTCTTCGCCTCACCTTGACAAACTTACACACACAGTTCCCCTTCAACACTCCACCACGCCAAAATGCCCCCCAGACGAAGAGCCGCTGCAAAGCCCCCAGCCGATCCGCCTCTGTATGGCTGTTCTATTGCACTGTGCGGCAAGTTTGATGGCGTTAATCACAGTCATACCTCGCTCGAGGCTCTTATTCGCAAACTAGGTGGAGCCGTCACCAAAAGCATCACTAAAACCACCACACACCTCGTCCGCAGTGACGATGAATATGATCATATGAACAACAAGGTCATAGCTGCCAAGTCCAAGCAAATTCCTATCGTATCTCCCTACTGGATTCTTGACACTGAGGAGAAGGACACGAAGCTAAGTGCCGATGTTTATACTTGGCCCTATGCCTTCCAGGCCAATGGTACCGCTCAAGCTACTGCCAACGGCACAAAGTCTAAGAAGAGATCCCCGCCTGTTGATGAAGAGGAGGGGGAGGATGAAGAGGATCAACCCCAGACCAAGAGAGCCCGAGGCACGCGAGCCCGAAGCACCAGCGCTGCTCCTCAGACTAAAGCCAAATCCAAGGCGACCAAGAAGGCCGCCAAAGCTGTCAAGGAGGAGTCTGAAGATGAAGATGAGGTGGAACAGCCCAAGGCCAAGGCTAAGCCCGCGGCTACCAGGAAGGGTGCCAAAAACAAGGCCGCCGTCAAGGATGAGCCTGAAGAAAACCCAGAGGAGGAAAAGGTTGTCGCTGAAGGCCAGTTCATCAAAAAGAAGGACGTCGCTATTCCACTTGACGAGTTCTGTACACTTCCCACCTACCAAGTCTACGTCGACCCTGATTCTGGTCTTATTTATGACGCCTCACTGAACCAGTCGAACTCTTCAGCCAACAACAACAAGTTCTATCGTATTCAAGTACTGAAGGATCCCAAATCAGCGACCTTCAAGACATGGACCCGATGGGGACGCGTCGGTGAAGCCGGACAGAAGGCTATCCTTGGAAACGGCACTCTGGATGATGCTGTCAAGCAATTCCAGAAGAAGTTCAAGGATAAGTCGGGCCTTAACTGGGAGAACCGTACCGATAACCCCAAGCCTGGCAAATACGCCTTTGTCGAGCGCAGCTACAACCCTGACTCTGATGACGAAGATGAAGATGACACAAAAGCAGCCAAGAAGGAAGATGATGATGATGAGGATGAGGCACCGCCGCCTGAGTGCACTCTCGAGAAGCCCGTCAAGGAGCTGATGGAGCTCATCTTCAACCAGCAGTACTTCCAGGCTGCCATGTCTTCCCTCAACTACGACGCCAACAAACTTCCCTTGGGCAAGCTGAGCAAGACAACCATTACTCGTGGTTTCCAGCAGCTCAAGGATCTTGCCGCTTTGATGGATGACCCTAACCTTGCGAGTACCAAGTGGAACATGTCCGTGGCTGCTGCGACTGAACATCTTTCCAATACCTACTATTCCTTCATTCCCCACGCGTTTGGTCGCAACCGGCCCCCCATTATTCGTGACAACTCCATGCTCAAGAAAGAAATAGAGCTTCTGGAGAGCTTGTCTGACATGAAGGAAGCAGCTGAGATCATGAAGCTTGACCGCAAGTCGAGGGATACTATCCATCCTCTTGATCGTCAGTTCCAGGGTCTCGGCCTCGAGGAGATGACGCCTCTCGACCACAACAGCAGCGAGTTTACGCACCTCCAGAACTATCTGAACGGATCTCGTGGTGCTACGCATCACATTGACTACGAGGTTCAGGACATCTTCCGCATCAAGCGTGAGGGCGAGACGAAGCGATTCGACGACTCCAAGTTCTCCAAGATTTCGTCTGATCGCCGCCTTCTCTGGCACGGTTCACGAGCGACAAACTACGGTGGCATCCTTAGTCAGGGTCTGCGAATTGCGCCCCCCGAAGCTCCCGTGTCGGGTTACATGTTCGGCAAGGGTATTTATCTCGCTGACATGTCGTCTAAATCTGCTGGTTACTGCTGCTCTTACAACTCGGGCGGTCATGCCTTGCTTCTTCTGTGTGAAGCAGAGCTTGGAGATCCTATCCAGAAGCTCACCAATGCCAGCTCCAACGCAGGTTCGGATGCCAAGAACCAAGGCATGCACAGCACATGGGGACAAGGTAACACTGGTCCGAACAAATGGGTTGATGCCGGTACTGTGCACGAAAGCCTCAAGGGTATCAAGATGGTAAGTCTTTCTCAAGATTCTGGTGGCACATTTCACTGTTTCATGATGATGCTTTGGTGCCATCGTTTCACTTTATATGCTAACAACAATCGCAGCCTGATCCCAGCGTCAAGCCTGGCCCTACCAATGTTTCGGGTGCATCCCTGTTCTACAACGAATACATCTGCTACGATGTCGCTCAAGTCAAGCTGCGCTACCTTCTCCGCGTCAAGATCTAGAGGTCGGTGTTCTAATAAATGGTTACCTCACTTTTCGACAACATTGGCACGATATTTGATACGTTTTGATGATTTTCCTACAGCTTTATTGACTTGTGTCTGGAACTGGTGGCCCAACCTAGATGCGCCTTCGTCCCTTCGACTTGATCAGTTCAGCTGTGTATGTTGAAGATACGCCTGGCGTTGACTAACCTGTTACATTGTGATGGACGAAGTTGTTCTGCGTCGGCGTATTCGGTGGCATGTTTTTTTGACTGATTACTGTAAGAAGACCAAGAAAAGGGGTCCACTGAGGATTTGGGAGCAGAGGATCGTCCAGATTATAGCGGCGATGACAATGGCGTGGGGGATAATGGATTTTATTTCATTTTGTCTCACATGTATATACTTGACACACTGCTTTCGACGTAATGTATGTACATGAATATATAAACCCCTTCTAGAGGGTTTGCGCCTCGCTAAACCGTGTGGTGAGTATTGCATCCCCAGAGGTATGGCCCGCTGGCCCTTTACCACCTTGAGATCTTCCAAGCAGATAACACTCCTTGCTGCAAGCTGGCAGCATAGTTCTGTGATTCTTCCATCTGTTCCTCCTCTTGTCCACTTGGAAGCGTCCCGACGCTACGGGTGGTGATATCTCGATCAGGAAGGTTCTCGAAGTAGGGCGGACAGAATCAGTCGTACTCAAGTACCTATTTGATCATATCGATCCACAAGCCGGATGACCTTCGAATATACGTGTAAATTGCCCGTGTTCTCGTGCTCGATACTTCGATGGGCGATGACCAGTGCGAATATGCCTCGTCGGGCGATAGTGATTCTTTTACGCCCAAGCCACGGTACTCCTGGGACAGGTGAATTTGGCTGGGGGTACTTGGCGTGTGCAGCCCGATGTCCCGTCCCAATTCTCGTATCCAAACCATTCATAAACCGCCCCTTTATTGGGAATGCTGGTCGGATCTTCCGGTCGCAGATCAGGACGTCGATTCGGATTTTGTGCCCGCTCGCATCAAATATCGGAATGTTTCCTGGGTTGTATAAATGACTGGCTCTGAAGAACTTGGGTGTGTTATTGGCGGTAACGTTCCACTCCCAGTCTTTAAGCCGTGCTTATACGTATCAGGCCCCAACACCACCGTTCAAAGCATCAATGCTTAGCCAATCGTTGTTAGGCATCCACAGGTTCTGGTCAAGACCTATACCGTACTCCAACCCATTGTCCATGCCTAATCCATCGGTGCCCCCGTCATAGGCATTGTTGATCTCTGGAATTCCCAAATCCTGTCGCGGTACGACCTCAGGGACGCTGACACTCGGCTTCGCAGGGACTTGAACCTCGGTGGTAGGATGTGGCAAGTCTGGAGAGACTTGGCTTTCAGGCACCCATGGGTCGGCAACAAGTGAAGGAGGAAACGTCGAGTCGGTCATGGCGGACATAGAAACATGAGTCATAGGGACAAATTGGGTGGCATCACTTATGTTGTGGTCATCGGGAAGACCATGTTGGCGCAGGGCTTGTTGAGAATACCCATTGTCGAGTGGAAGTCGGCCATGAGGATCTGGCGTCACTGACGGTACACGAATGGCGATTCCATGCGATACTAATCTCTCCAGATCCACCTGAATACCCTCAGCTGTCTTTCCAGCACAACAAGACTTGATAGTCAATAAACAGATTTTGGCACGCTCCATGACAGCATCCAACGTGAGATCATACTTCGGTCCGTTAGTATGATATGCGTATGTCAAGACGCGAGCGCATTGATAGGCGCAAATCGCCATGTCCAGATCGGTGACTGGTTTCGCGTTGAGCTTGTGCATGGAGGCGAATATGTTGGCCATCGATAGAGCGTGTTCGACACATTGTCGTTGGCAGTGGTCAATAAAGGCATCGTCGAGAGTTGAGAGGATAACGCGAGGGAGGGCTTCACGAAGTCCGCCGAGAGCAAGGCGATATAGGTCGATTTGGCACTGATGCCACCAGACGTGAATCATTATAAATATGCAAATTCGAGGCGAATAGGCGCGGAGCCTCAATGAGCTCTCCGAGAACTGGAAAGACGCTGGTAGATGTGTAGCGAAATCGCTAAGATCTTTCTGGAGACCCCAAATACCGGCTTGGAGTTCATCGGGCTTGGTATTGCGGCTCATCATGACTCTCCTGGAAAATTCCATAATTCGACGTCGCATATGCTGTATTCGAATGTGAAGTGCTAGACTTCCGATGTCTTCGGCTTGGGGGTTACGAGGTTTGTCAGGATCGTGGACAAGTCTCTCGGTTGGCTGTGGGAGGTCAAATTCAAAGTTGCGCTCGTTGCATGGCAATCCTACATGGATCTTATCAGCACTCCAGAGAGAATAGTCACGATATCCGCCCGAGACGCCCGAGTCGACACAGTAGAGCGCCCACATGAGTCGGCGACGAGACTCTTGGGCAAGGAAGCAAAGATTAGGAGATTCGTGATTCAGACGCAGCGCTGCAGCATATCGAGATGCTATACTCAACAGCATGAATGCGCTTGGAGATTTCTTGGACAGAATACGGTGCTTGATAATCAGGACAAGCGCCTGTACTTTGATGGTTGAAGGCCGAGTATAATCGGCAAAGATGAGACCCTCGGCATCGTCGATACATTTCTCGCCATACTCCTTCATGCCTGGTCCCATATCCGTAAGGTACGATGTTATACCAATCAAGGCCAACAACAGAGCCTTTTCAACCTTGCCCGAGTTGTATCGTCCTTCGAGAGAGGCTCGATGGAGAAACGAATACATGGGAATGTGGTGGACATGACAGAAGAACTTGTTAAACGTGCGACCAATCAAGGCATCGAAAGACTCATCGGGGAAGGGTCTACAACTACCCATTAGCCAAAGGAGTATTGCCTACGTTGTTGACTTACATGTCATGTGAAAAGCCCTGGGGTGTTGCGATGCTGGCCGGGTCGGTCAATCCCGGGTCGCTATCGTTATGTCCTTCGTCCCGATCGCCTTCGTGGCTCTGGGGACTTGGACCCTCGCCTCTCGAGGCAATGCGCGCCCTCTTACTTGGTCTATAGATACACTCTATGCCCTGAGAGCGGCAGCGATCGCACGAGGGCATGTGGCCGGAACATCGGGCCTTTCGACTATGGCAACTGAGGCAGGCTTGTCGAACTCGGCGGCGCGGTAGGGCTCCAGACAAGGCGCCGGTGTCGCCATCATCATATGAGCATGGGAAACCAAGTCGCTCGCAGTTGGAGCAAATGTCGCGTGCGCCATTGCATCGGACCTTGCGAGCGCGACAGGTGGTGCAGGTGAGAGACGACTTTTTGGGCTTACGGTCGGGAGAATTGGCATGGGAAGCGGGCTGAGAGGCGTTTAAGGACTGGTGAGATACGGCAGAGGTAGTCGAAGCAGGGACGGGGGCGGGAAGAGGAGAGTCGAGGCTGGAAATGAGGTTATTCGGACGGTCGCCAGCGGTAGAGGCGAGATCCATGGCGGCAGTAGGCGCATGGAGGGACCCAGAGACTGGGGACCATTAATATTAACCAAGCAGTGGGTATAAGAGCAATGCAATACAATCCACCGAGACCAACGCCGACCTCGACGGAGGTCTTGAAGTGGGAAAACGACTTGTTTTTGTTTGTTTTTATTCGAATTTGTAGAGGTGACGATGGCGATGTTTAGTGAGTGAGTGGTGGGAGCTAAAAGGGCGACTAGGTAAGGCAGTGGAGGTAGTGGAATATGTACTGTAGGTAAGGCAAGTGGAAGTGGCACCTCATGGGGGAACCTGACTTCTGGGACCAGGTTCTGAGCTGAGCGTTGGTGAAAAATCGGGACCGGGCAGGAGCCAACAGCATCCCACTTTCCCGCCTGACGACACACAAAAGGGCAGGAGGACACATGTGCAATTGTACTACCGCAGTTGTATTTTACGCAAACCCTCTGTTTCATTAGCTCATTGTCTACTTGGAGAGCAAGTGCAGGCCACTCCTGTCCCGTCTGCTCGAACCCTGGGTAGTTGCTCAATCAAGAGTCATAAGACCCTGATTGAGCAGTTGGTGGGGCATCCTTCGGTAGGTACCTATGGAACGAAAGCTGTTTTCCCGTGGTTACTGAATACAGTAATAAAACGTGATTTGTACATATCATTGCATCATTTGGATACTTCAGTAACTGTAAGACATTATTGCCTACTTACATATCTTCAATCCCTAAACTAATCTCAACGATATCAATTGATGATTGTAATTGCCTAATCGGCGTGGAAAACTCGTAGATCATTGGGTGGACCACACCGTGACCCTCACTGGCTTGACTAGTTAATGACACAGAAGTTTGTCACCGCCAATACTTGCAAGGGGGAGGGCATCGCACGAGGGACATGAATCAGTCGAGGTGTGATGAGGCCAAATGGAGAATGATAAAATTTAAGCTCCTGATGCTACTTCAGTGCAATTCGCGTCCTGCTACAACCAACAAACTCTGCTTATTTCCCAAATTTGAGCATAATATGGGGATACCAATGAGAGCTCCAAAGCACCGAGAAGCGGCAGCCTGAGTCCCGCCCTACCCTGCCTGACGTTTGGGCTTTAAAAAAGGCTCCGCAATGAACCAGGCTTAGCACCGGGATTAAAAAGTCAAAATCTCGAGCTTAACAAGCGATATTGAATGAGCAGATTGGGAAAGCAATTGACGACATGAGCATTGAAGAGAGTGTGAGTAAGTAAGTTGCCCGCATTGCGATGGTATGGTAGGTTAGGTACGTATCCGTTTCATTTCCGTAGGTGGGAAAATGGACGTTTTCAGATCGGTCGGCGATGCCGACGGCCCGAAGAGGGTTTTCGGTGGGAGGCGCGACCACCCGAAAACCCCTAGGGGCTAGGGGGCATGCCTCCTGTTTAGCGCGTAATGTGATGGGAACTGCGTCATCATGGATATATGACATTTTTTTATTCCCCAAAACCTCGTGTTTGGCTTATCCCATCCTCAGATCACGAGTCAACATGAAATGCTTGAGAGAACGAGAGTATGGCGTCCTGGCAATATTAATATCTGCTGAATTTATTAATGACTTTATATCTTGCCTTATCTTATCCATCTCGACCCAAATGATCCGATAACATATCTTCCTGCCCCCAGTAGATCTACCTCATCTGCCAACGCATAATCATGATAATGACTTGTGCAGCCAATCATTGCTATCATGCACGTACATCGTGGTTTGGAATTTGGGTCAATCATAGTGCTGAACAATCTTGGATATTCAATCCTCTAAGCCACGGTCGTAATGCCCTACACACAGGTTTGAAATCTTTTCGATGAGCGATAAACGTGCTGGTCTTCGTGCCTCGTCTCAGGCTTCGCAAGATGTACAAGATATTGTTGAGCCCATCTGACAGCATGTCAATCGTATTAATCAGATGAAACACTTCATCTCCGTCTTAGTTGCATCCGCCCCAAATAACTTCTGCAATAACATTGGCGTTGTATTTCCGGCTGCATGCCTGTCTCCCCGATAACCTAGTTCATCGATCATGACACCACTTCACTGTATATCAACGACCGTCAATGCGGTATCAACCAACGAACTCAGCTTTGTTTGCCGTCGTACTTGCATGGACCACCCGTCTATTTTGCAGCCTAGCGTCTATAAACCATCTAAACGTCGATCATGAGAAGCCACTGGTCATAGCTCTGGCACTATACTTTCCTCCCTAGCTTTTGATCTAGTACATGGCAGGTTAAAGTCTTGATTAGGATTTCCTTCTTATTTCATATCGTTAGATATCAGATCTGTAGGAATGGTTCTTGGGCTGGCCTGGGTCGTTACTTGTACAAAATGGCTTGAAAGAGTTGTATAAACCAACAAGACTCGTTGATATACAGAAGGACATTGCAGCATACACCACAGTATTACAATTAATAGGGGAGCTATTCTCACGGTAACTTGGCCATATTTCTTAACCTCTAATACATATACTGCTCGTCAAAATCCGCTAAATGCCCAGCGGTATATGCCCACGCATTCAAATCCAGACCAGCACTACCATACTGCAGGCCAAATGGATTAGATTCCGCAATTGGCTCTTTTAGTGAATGAGGTTCTTTATTGCTTAAATCTGTCGGCTCCTGCTCGTCTTCTGTAGATGCAGCACCGCCCAATGATTCAGACGGGGCGGCATCACGACTATCGTCGACGAAATCGGACTGCCGGAGAAGGCTGTGAATGGCGAGGCGTTGGCGGATGTATGCATCTTGGGTGAGTTTTGGTGGCGGCTTGGGTGATGGGTCAACTGCTGGGACTGCTCGATGGTCTGAAGATTCAAGCCATAACTTGTGCTGTTGTATCACTCGCTCGAGCTCTTGTCGCTAAAAGAAGTCAGCTACTAACCGACTGGCGTCTAAAATTCGCCCTTACCATAGTTTTGAGTTGTGCTGAAAAGCTAAAGTATCGGGTAACAACATCCAGGCATAGCTGCGCTTTGCTGATAGCCATTTGCATCGGAAGCCCAGTATTGTCCCCTCCGGTATATGTCCCAAAAAGTATAAGTCTAGAAGCATGATAGGCACAAATAGCTGCATCGAACTCGAGTATGTCCTTTTCATCCTTGTGCTGTACAAAATCTGACAAGACTTTGATTATTTGCTCAGCATGCGAGAGACACTTGTCCTTCATCAATGCCCTTTCAGGGGTAGACATGCCCTCGATGACTGCGTGAGGCGTAGACTCGGGAAATCCTGTGAGGAATATGCGGTATAGATCGCAGTGGCATTGGTGCAAACTCATGTGCTAAGGATGTTAGCCAAGTCATGGAGGCTCTAGGGTCAGGCTTACCATTGCGGCATATTGAGGGACCAGATATAGTCCTTGGGGAGTTGAAAGCGGGTATTGATCGCGAGGAGCCAGCTTGGTCTGCAGACGAAGAAGTTCATTCTGAAATCTTTCCGTCGACGAGAGGACTTCCGAAAGATTAACCTCTTTCATAGAGATGCGACGATTTAGTCTCATAACAGCTCTTCGGATGAATGATAGTCGCACAAACGCAGCTCGAGAACCCATAACCTCTGGCTCGAGTCCTTTACCCGACTGCAGGTATCCTGTGCTAACATATCGTTCTTGGTGAAAATCGACATCTTCGCAGGGTAGTTGAAGATGGATGGTTTCAGGGTCAAATAGCTCAAACTCCTTGATACCCACACAGAAGCTATCCTCGAGTAGGCACAAAGACCAGAACGTGCGCCTCCTCACCTCTTGCGCCACAGGGCTTAGTTTTGAGTGCTCATAGTTAAGACGGAGTGCCACAGCCCACCTTGCTGCAAGGCCGGCCATAATGAATGCTCTGGGGAACTGTCCCACTGCAGCGCGGTAGCGGATGAGGAGGAGAGATGCCTGTATTTTGAAGATGGATGGTTCCTCAAGATGGTCCAGTATGAGACGCTCAGCTTCTTGAGCCCAGCCATCGCGTTCACCGTGATTGGTATCAAAGTATATCGCGGTAATGGCGCATAGGGCCAACTTGAGCGCGCGGTCGATAGTCTTGTCGTGACATCTTTGAATGACTGTGGGCCGATGGAGGAAGTTGTATGAGGGGAGCGGATATAGACGTTCAAAGTATTGGTCAACAAGAGAAATGACTAGTTCATCAGAGGGCGAGGAAGCTGAAGAGCTGTCGTTACCAGCAGGTTCAAGACTACTAGACTGGGAGCGAGTGGCCAGACTTGATCGTTGTTGTTCCGGCGATACAGTAGCCTGAGAGGTCGAGGCAGAGTCATCTCGAGATGACAGTGCTTCAGAAGAAGGTTGAGAAGTACCAGCCTTGGCTAAGTAGGTACACTTCTTATTCCTCCGCTGGCAGTTGGAGCATCTTGGGCTATCACCAGAACAGCGAACCTTCATAGCCCGGCACTCTTGACAAGCCTTTGTGCCGCGACACTTGGGCGGCAGATGAGGCTCATAGTGGCCACGGGAGCCATCTTGCTCAAAGGAGCACTGGAAGCTGAGGCGTTCACAAGTGCGACAACGTGGTACATTGCCGTCGCATCGGACCTCCAGGAGTCAGCACCGGCCGAGTACCGAGGAATGTTTGGGATAGATGTATATACCTTGCGTACTCGGCATTGGACACAGGCGGCTTTCATTGGGGACTACCATTCCAAACAAGCTGAGTTCAGTGTACTTGAGGTGTCGTGTGAGGCGATGCCTATATCGTCACTCATAGTATGAGGTGAAAAAAGGCAGGTTATTCATTCATCTTTGTAGATGTCGACAGTGTTACAACCACGACGGTCAGCTAGGCAATTACATATGTACTCTTTCCTCTCCTCCTTGGTGTCAATTGAGCACGCCATTTCCAGCTGCCATGCACAAAAAAGGATCATTTCGTCAAGAGTCGCATCAAGTATCCAATTAAGGTTCCAGCTACTCCCCGTTAGTGGAGTTGACGTGAATCAAGCCCGGATGACGTGCCACAGGGGCTTGTTTTTAGCCAATTACAGCTGAGATGCTCTGGTTTATACCCAGCAACTCCCCGTTGACCCCTGCCGACAGGTGATACAGAATGGTCTCTTTTTCTTCCATGTCATTCAAGTGACCTACAACTACCTTACTATATATCTTGATAAGATACATATAGTTCTAAAGAGTTATGCATTATAGGACTTTCGGTAGTCTTAATACCCACTAACCCTATTATTAATATGCAGATATATATCAACGCCGTAAGTTGCACAAAATGCCAGATACAAAAACACCCTCATAGCACATATATCATCTCCTAAACCCCGTGGTTCCATGCTCAATACACATACGGTCTCCCATAGTCGTATGAACAGGTCCATACGTCCAACTTCCTCCGAGTCCCTGCACCGCGTTCTTGCGCTTCGTTGAGCTCATAGCCGCAACACCCTCAAGACCCCTCAGCCACGGCGCATCAGCAACATACCACAACGCTCCAGCCAGGCTGCGAGGATCAACAGGCAGGTCGGGCCATCGAACCAACAGACTTGCCAGCATTGCAACAACCATGAGGAATAATATTCCCACACTGAGGCGTGCGCAATAATTGTGCGCCTCGCTTGTTTGCGTCAGATTGTACGGTACGTTGGCGAGTAAGATGGGGAGGAACTGAGCCAGAACTGCAGCAAAAGCCGTGAAGAAGAGGAGAGGATCCCGAATTCTAAGTGCAACGAAAAGTCCTGATATAGGGTTTGTAGCTGGAGTCATCAGAACCGATCGAGTTGGGACTTGAGGATCCTGAGCCATTCGTCGGAACGGAGTAATGACAGACACACCTGGAAGAGTAAGTAATAGCTAAACAATAATGGCAGAGAACTCACTGGTGAAGAGGAACTCCCAGCAGAAAACGACAATGACGCCCAAAGCAGAGCATATAAAGCGCACACCAAAGTCTTGGCTCTCCATGAACTGCTTCATCTTCTTGGGCATGTGGCCAAAGGTATCGACAAAGTGATAGTAGCCGACAAACCCAAGCAGACAGATCAGAAACACGAGGAACGTGAAGCGATACCAGAAGCTCAAGGCCATAAATGTCTGAGGGGCTCGACGACGTGTCTGTGGTCGGTATGCCATGCCCTCAGTGTAGGGTCCATTATTATACGGAGCTTGAATTCCACGGTCCATATCGCCACAGACAACAACGCCATACTCGTCCCGCCCTTCTTGATTACGGAACCATCCCATAGCGAACCTCTTATCAACGACGGCGTTCTTGAGAACTTTCCAGTCGTTGGAGGCTAGCGGTCGAATCTCTGGGTTGCGCGCAACAAGAGCGGCAGTATTGGCCGCACACCAGGGGTTAGCAAAGACTCCAGTGCGCCAGTGACGACTGATCACGCTAAGGGTCACACCAAGAAGCACGGCAATGGCGGCCAAGAGGCCAACGAGGGCATAGGCTGCTTTGTTGGAAACACCGAGCTCGAGAGCACACCCGTCGATGGCTCCTTTGCGACACTTGCCGTAGATCTTGAGACCGATTGCTTCACTCGATAGAGGTGCTACAACGCTGGACAACCACACTGCAAGGGCAGTCAGGAAGGGAAGAGGTTGGTTGTTGAAGAGAAGCTTGAAAGGGAGGTAGAAGCTCATCCAGCCATCAAAGCTGAGAAGCAGAGCTTCACGACCCAGCGCACCGCCCGGCCTTGTGAGCGCAGCAAAGGGTTGGTACTGCTGGGCTGCCTGGTTCAAGGCGCGGATGACCATGGCCAGGAGAACGGCGAGAATAGGTGGGAGAAACTTGCCGATGAAGTAGCCCTCGTGCGTCAGAGTATGTGTCGTAGCCTCGACGATGATGTACGCCTCGCCCGTGGACGATGACACATCAGTGATGACGACCTTTGTCGGCGGCACGGTAGTCACACGCGTGGTAGGGAGTGGCGTGGAAACGGAGGTGATTACCTGGCCATCAGCCAGAGTCTGGAGTATTGTTGTTGGCGGTGGCGCATCGACGACTGTCTTGACACTAGCTGGGACCTCGCTGGTCTTGAGCTTTGTAACAGGGGCTTTGACGGGCTGTCCATCTGACCCGACTGTCAAGACTTTGTAGAGCGTCGTGGTGCCAACAGATGCGTACGTAATCGGTGGACCAGTCCTTGTTGACTTGTATGTCGTTGTCCTCACCGCGCCGCTTGCGACAACTGTCGTGATGGTCGATACCACGGCTGGCCGATGGGGAACGTCCGAGCCTGCTTCGGGGACCTCTGAGCCTGCCCCTGGGGTGGGAGGTGGGCTATCAGCGTCTTCGGTTGCAGCTATCGTGGTCAGTTGGGTGAGTGTGACTTCTCCTGTCTCGGTGATGACTTCGGTCTTTGTGATGACTTCGGTTGTGCCGGGCTTGGTCGTCATGGTTGTGAATAATGACTCGACAAGGGCTGTCGTCAATTTCTCGCCATCACCTGTAGGTTCGGGTACGTCTGTAGGCCCAGGTTCTGGCTCAGCTGCAGCATCGTCCGTTGCTTGAGGCTCAGCCGCATCTGTGGCCTCGGGTGCAGTTGTTGGCTCTGCTGCTGCTTCAGGAACAGCAGCTTCACTGGCAGCAGCCTCTTGCTCCTGTCTCTTCATAAAGTAAAGGCCATCATTCGTAATATCAAACGATCGGTTCTCAAGGGTTACCGAATCATCAGATCCATCGAGTGTGCGAGTGGCATAAATCATCAACCCCATGAGAGCCAAGAGGACTAGGATGATAGTGCTGATAAAGGGCCATCTCAGGGGAATAGGGCGATAATCGGGTCTCTCCCCTTTTTGTTTGACAGGTGCCTGAGCCGTGCCATCTGCTTCGACAGGGTAAACAGCCTGTGCAGTAGTAGGTTTATACTCGTAAGTATTTTGCTGCAGCCACGCTGAGTTCTCTGTGTGCTGTGGTTGATGCATCTTGAGCAGACTGGTGTATCACAACTGCACAAGTCGCGTGAGAGGGTAGACACAGGATATAAGAACCAGCACAACTCAACGCCCTCACCGGTTTCTCAAACCTCCGAGCACCATGGCTTGCGTTGCCTGAGCCAGGGCGTCCTGGGCTGCGCCTTGTGTCATTCAACAGTCGCCATTGGTGAGAATAGGCGATGGCTTCAGAGTCCTAGAGCAGGAATTTCAGCCGTGGCGCCAAGACCCTCTCCCTTGAACTGGTCAAATGCCGGGGTCGTAGAAATGCGGCGTCTTCTATTGATGTTTCGTGAGCAGTCATTGGGTCAACAGCCGAGAAAGTGTTGTAAGGCTGGTGCTAGTCGGACAAGCTGAATGTTTAGACCGTCTAGACCATAGTTAAGCTTATTCAAGGGTGTGTCCACATCCCGATTTGGTCTATTGCCTCGGTGATGGGTTGCCTCTTTGGCAGTGTAGTGATCAAAAGTGTACAAGTTGATTGATTAAGTTTATCGTGACAAGGCTGATTTGCAACGCCTCAAGTTCTCACCAACGCCATTCCAAAACGCCATCCAAGCAGAAATAGTGTTGAATTACCAGCCAAGAACGTTGAACAAGCTGGTTCGAGGATCGGGAACAGAGCCGTCAAAGGTCTTTGCCCGCACAGCTTCACTTTGAGCGCTGTTGTATTGGCTAAAGTAGCGGTCGAAAGTGCGGGACTGGTTCATCAATTGAGAGCGCACGTAGCCGCCAACAATAGAGACACTTCCGACGACGAGGAGAATTGGGAGGGCCCTGGTATCTGTTAGTTTCTATGGAACTCAGGCTTAGGGATAGTCAAGCAGGGACTTACTTGGGTCCAGTAGTGGGCTTGATCATAGCAGTAGCCATTTTGAATGTTTTGTGGGGTTTGATCGGTGTAAGTGAAGATGTCGGCAGTTGAAGATGCAGTGCAAGGGTTGCGGTAGTTGAAATTTGATTGATCTCTTATGGTTGTAATTGATGTTTGATGGTGATGAAGTAACAGGAGACTTGGGGCATATAACCCATCCATTATATAGACATTTTGAACAACCATTTTTCAAACTATTTTGTATATATCTCAGCGTTGCTCACGAATTGCACCATGATAGCCTGACTTGTGGTCTTGGTGGTGCCACAAAATGATCCAACCCTGGTCACATACCATTTCGGGCGATGCCGGGCCTGTTACCAAGGCACTGGAAATATTCTCAAACGCCTGATACTAACAAATACAGGGAGAATAATTGGCCAATTTTGCAATTTAGCTACGGGTTCATGAATAGATCTCGTCAAGATCTCGTCTAAATCTTGGATCTTGTTGTAGTCTTCCCTGTCCTCCAGCTGTTCGGTAAAGCCCATGTAAGTCTATTGACAGGGTATACAGCTCAATACGATACAGCCACGAGCAGTTCTAAGCGGCATTCAACCATTCATTGAAGAATAAATAATTATAATGGTTTAGTCATTTTATTCTACATTGCAGTTTCTCCTCCGAATATGCCCGCAACTCGACAGACTGATGGCATTCCCAATTTCTGGCCTCTCTGAATCATCTGATGGTCGGACCCGGCGTCTACCGAAGCTGTCTAGAACCCGCCGGAAAATCAGACCATCGTTCGGTTCCTGATATTTGCAAGGCCAGAGCCTATTCACGAATGCTTATTATCGTCTCATCGCACAACTCTAGATTATCTTTAGGATTGCATATGGGGCTACATGCGTTGTTGTTTTCAATAGTTCCACGTTCTGCTTGTCAAACTTCAATAACGATTTGGCATTGGCGACGATGAATGTGGCAAATACCAGTCAAGTCGCTTTGTTATGCTCCAGTAAGGACCATTAACCATCTTTGAGACCAAACCTATTGCTTAAAAGTAAGTAGTATTCTTGCTTTTTACCTCTGATCAGCTGTGATCATCATCGGTCTTTACCCGGAACCATACCTTCCGGACCGGCCGGAGAGCCCCACAATCCCGATGCCGCCGGTCGGGGCGGGCCATTTTGTACCGGCGGACAGGAACACAGCTCGGCGGGTAAGCTTGAACTTTACATACCTGTGGGCGCATCCTCTCAGTTTTATTTCTTGACAAAGTGATTTCAGCCAGAATATCCTTGATGCCTCTAGATGCATCACAAGTCCCAATCAGAAGCAGTGAACAATGTATGCAGGACTGACTATTGAAGCTGCCGAGCTCGTGTGAACTTCCAAGGCGGCTGGCTGGTCATAAGACGAGACCTTTTGGAAGCTATCATATCACCGCTGCTTTCCCCTCTCCGATACAATTGAAGCATTCACATGAAATTCCAATCAACTCCAGACGTGCCGCAATGCACGTCACACGTTCCAGCCCACAACCTAAAACAGCTTCTTGACAGAGATGATCATAGCAACATCCAATAGTCATCAATGAGGCTCCCCTCTTCCCCAGACAAAGTGACGCGGGGTGAGAGCTTCTAAACGAACAGCATCGCATCACACGTCATCCCGCCATCATTCGCGATGAGCTGAAGTCATTGACCTCGAGGACCCCTCTTTAAATAACCAGAGCTCCCCCAAGCTGTTCTGCTCTTTCGCAATCAATTGAACTGATATTCACCAACAAAATCAACCATGGCTTCACGAACTATCCTTCGACCTATCGTCCACATGGCGGTTCTTCGTCCTCAGATTCGTCTGGCGACTACCAACCCGACACACGTCCATCCTGATGGCAATCTCGGCGGTCCAGGTGGTCAACAGCCTCCTCCAGCAAACCCAGGCGGTCCTGAGGCTATCAAGAGGAATTGGTACGATGAAGCTCTCGCCAAAGAGCCAAGCTAACACTTTCAGGATGCCCATCGCAGCCGCAGCCGGTGTCATCGCTGGAGGCGTCTACATCATGCTCCCATCAAGGGGAAAGTCACCCGAGAGGACCCTGGAGAGCGACATGGTGGCTGCCAATTCGACAGAGATTGGATACATCGGCCAGCCGTCGGGCAAACCGGGTATTGCCTCGCATTATAGAGAGCTCAGAGACGGAAAGGAGGTTGAGTCAATGAAGGAGCTCAGCGGAAGAAAAGGAGGCGGTTCGATGGGTGGTTTCCGAGCTGAATGAGCATATGATGATCTCTCAAGATTGCAAAATGAATATTGGGAATGCGTGTATTGTCAACGGAGGCAAATTGCCCAGAGTATTAAATTGTCTATAACAGCTGCTCAGTCAGAGCCTATGTACAATAATAATTATTAACATCGATATTCCACGAACAAACACCTCATGATGACGCTCACTTTTGTCCTGTGGCTTCTTTCTCCTCCTTCTGCAACAGGTAATCCCCGCCAAACAACGCCTTATACACCCCTCTTAGCCCTTGGAACGGCCAGTTCGTCCTCGCCGTCGTCTTCATGAGCTTCTCGTCGCCTTCTATATCCACCTTGACCTTGTCGTATACACTCGGTAAATACGTCGCTCCGTACTTTTCTCTCAACGCATCATACGACTGGCGGTTGTAGTGCGACCAGAACTCGTCCTCGGTGTAGTACGCGTGCGCGTAGAGCCACTTCTTTCCTCCGCACTCGTGGACTTTCTGCTCCAGCGCCCGGTTGTGTCGGATGGCATCACCTCTGTTGCCTTGCAGCGGACCCCAGATGCCAAAGTTGAGCAGATCCACGGTGCCGGGCTTTGCAAACTCGGCGTGCAGACCGTGCCCCGAGTCCGGCTCGTCGCGTCGGACGTGCAGCGGACATATCCAGAGAGGATAGATGTGGAATTGCTTGTCGAGCCAGGTCTGGAACTCAGACACGCTGCTGTAAGGCACGCCCACGTCCTGCACCATGTAGTAGTCAAAGAGGTTGCTCTTGTGGCCTGCAGAGTACATGACACGAGCGCGCAGGAGGGGATCCAGGATGTAGCGCGTGATGCGGTTGAAGGGCGTGATGAAGTACTCAAAGGCATACTTGGCTACCCAGAACCCGCCTCTGTCGTAGCGGAAAAGATAGTCCTTGAGGGGAATGTAGTCGGCGACGCACGTCACGGAGCCCGCTCGCAGGCTGTGCCGTACCTTGTCGACGTGGAGGTAGAACCACTTGTCCTTGCGGCGATTCAGGTGTCTCGTCTTTGCGCTTATGGGGATATCGTCTGTGAGACGACCTGCGCATACGATGGTCGCGTCTTTGGAGAAGACGATGCCGTCGACATAGTCGTTCTCCACCCTCTTGCACTCCTCCTTGATCATCTTGACAGACTCTGAGGGTCCCCGTGCGAGTCTATAGTTGAGCTCGACATACTCTTTGGCGTCTTTGAGCTGAACCTCTAACAAAGTGACCACCCCGAGGGTTCCGAAGGCTGAAGCGGCTCCCCAGAACAGATCCTGCTGTTCGGTCTTTGAGGCGCGGGTAACAGTCCCATCCGCGAGGACAATCTCAATCCAGTTGACGGTAGCATCGAAAGCGCCGTATCGAAAGGAGCTGCTCTCTCCCGACGTGCCCGAGAAGCCGCCTCCGACGGTGATGGCGGGAAACTCCATGACGACCAGCGGGACGAGATGATGCTGCAGCGTCGCATCCACGAGGGATTCCATGGAGACATTTGGCTCGACAAGAACCGTCTTTGACTCTGTGTTCACCTCGAGGACATTGTTGAGCTTGCTCGTGTCGACGGTGTTGTCGAGACGGCGATTTGAGTGTCGCGTGCTGTTAGTCGAACCATGGTATAATCGAAAGGGCTCCTGGCGGGCGTGGAAGTGCTTTACCCGCTCGGCGACGCCATACACAATGGTTTTATGTGCATCCATCATGAGATGAGCTCTTGCTCTATGAAGAGGTTTTCAGGGTAGTAGAGATTGTTCCTTGGCATGAGTCGTTCAATGTCGTATTCTCGGGAATAGCGAGGAATGATCCACAATTCCTAACGCTTTGCTGACTGTGACTGCAGTTTATATGAGCGAATGTTGGAGTAGTAGAGTTCAACAGCTGGATCCGACATATCCGAAGCATCATCATGCCTCGAATCATCGACAGACCAAAGCTGACAGCTGCTGTCGTGTTGTTTTCTGAGGCGCCGCGCCAAAACACACACGTCAGCCCTGCCTTGCTTGGACCATCGCCAAGTTTCTTGTTATCTTATCCCAAGAGCTGCACTAGCCGATCTTCATATATTTTTGTTGTTTCATTGGCGCAGGCGCGAAAATGCATGAACAAATAGAATTAACCAGCTGCTGATTGGGTCTGGTACTATTCCGTTTGATTCACTAACCTCGACTCATATACGCTGTTTGCGCAACATAGTAATCCTGTCCCATGCTGTTATTCATCGCTTTCTTCTCACGTTGAAAAACCTTCCCTGATTACGGATACGCAGGTCATAGTTCCCAATAGTGCTTATCCTCTTCACTAACCTATCTTCCACCTCTTCGTTCCCTTCCTGTCGTATAGGTCGCTTCCTTCCAAATTCTTTGCTTGTCCAGTAAGAAACCTTAGCCACGAGTTCAATACCTTCTTCTTGGCCTTCCACCCAGTGCGGTGCTGGAGTAGATGCAAACAGTTTCGCTAGTTGTCTTCCGTTCTTGTTCGCTTCTTCCTCCCAGCCCTCTGCTGCGAAGAGGCGAAATCCGCCCAGTCCTTCTCCCCATATTGATCCACTACTGACCCAAATACTGTGATCGCCGCACTCCAGACGAGCCTCACGCTGGTATCTGTTCACTTGTTCTTGAACCAAACAGGCCCGGCATACGTCAGGAACCATGCCACCAGATGGGACAGAAAAATCAGGTGGCACGTCAAAGGTTTCGGTCCAAGGAGGTATGGGAAGGATAAGACCAAAGTGGCCGCAGTCATACATGATGCGATGGCAGCACGGCAACGAATCATCCTAAACATCGTTGTCGCGGCGCCCGTCCTATGGACAGTTTGGGGAGCCAATGCCGTAGCTGTACTTGTGGACCAAATTAACGTAGCATGTCTCGTCGATGATATGACCGCATGGGAGAAGCCAAATGCGATCCAAGGCACGAGCATCGCCTATGGCCTCACAGGGAGAGCGGCACGCGACGCATCGAAGGCGGATGCTGGTCCTCCGAAGGAACTTCAAGTCGGTATTATCGGAAGAATTGAACTTTTGAAGGACCTTGCGCATCCAGGAGTATGTACTGAACCAAGAATATTGGCTGGGAAGGCCGAATTCCTCTATCAGCTCAAACTCTTTGTCCTGAATATGTGGGAACAGCAAGCTACGCGTCGTGATTAGCTGGTTCTCGTCGCCGTTTGGTTCCTTGTACTGGTTGAATCCGTTGTTGTTTTGGTTAGACATTTTGGTGATTTATGGATGCAAACCGGTGGGATGTTTGGATGGTGCTGATGCTTTGATAAGTCTACAGATGGTAAAGAACTGCTGCTGAGAGAAGGGCAAAGAGGGTACAAAGTGACTGATCCTCTTGTACGGAATTGCACAAGCGACTATGACAATGTCGTAGCTCTACTTTGCTTGATGCTTGATGAGAAATCAAGATTGATATTCATAGGTACCTGGTTAGTTGTGTCTTGTAACACAAATCAGGTAGCCACGCCTTCTCACAAATAACACTTGCCTTGGTAGAATGCAGCAAGTGCCTACCCAAGTCGATCAGGTAGGTGCCATCGTTCTATTGGAGCTCTCGGCTTCCCATACTAACAATCTGTGTAGTAGCAATCCGTTCCCAACTAGCAAATAACCGCGTGTAATCTCCTTAAACGATAACATATCAGACTACAACCTCGCATCAGTCAAATGCCTTCTCATTCCTCCGCTGAGGTAGTTCATGATGGTTCATTTGGCTCTCCTCCCTTCGTTTGGGCAAATCCCCCGGAGCGACATTCATCTGATCCAGACAATGCCCTACCCAAGTATACCTCAACCAACCCGTCGGCATAGGCCTACGCGCCATGAACGCATCTCTCTGTTCTTTGTCCCTATAGAATAGAGCCAGAAACAGCTGTATCGTGAAGACAGCTGCGTTTCCCGCACAATACGACAGGTTACCGAACCTGTTATCATCAAATCGAATCCCCAAGCTCTCGAGGACATAGTCGAAGCGCATACTGGGCCAGGGGAAGCGAAGTTCAAGCTGTGTGTCTTTCTTGAGATCCCATATTTGCACGTTGGGCTCTGATAGCCAGTTCAACTCCAATCTGCTGAGGACGTTCTCTACGGGAACCGAGTCAAACGTGAGAAAGATGAGTTGTCGGAGGCGACCACGTCGAATCTCGTCCTTTCGTCGATTCCATTTTCGAAGAGCCGAAAAGAGTCTATATAGTCTGTACGTAAGGTCTGCTTCTTTTACCGTCCTTGACTTTCCGAAGGCGAACATATAAGGCCCAGAGCGTCGCTGATCTGCTTCGCATTGGCGGTCCAGATCATCTTGGTCTTCTGCCACAATGTAATGGAGCGGAGTCATGAGTTTGAACCAAGATGAACCACGATCTCCAGGCATGGTTTCCTTTCCGCGATGGTACAAAACATCTCGCATGTCGAGGTATGCAATTCCAGCTTCGGATATTGGATAGAAGCGATACTCTGTTTCGTCAGGGTAATTGGCAGTCTTGGTTGTGCAGAGATGTTCAAAGTCCAACGAGACAAGTACATAATCGACATAAGGTACTATGGAGAATCGAGTGCTATCTTGGATGTCCAGTGTAGGTAGAACATTTTCTATGTCCTTGGGCGGTTGTGCGCGCAGTTCGCCGCAACTGAAGAAGGGAATCTGATCCTGGGCTTTCTCGGAGAAGAGATCAGAAAGGTTGTAGCAGTCATGTTCTCCTCCTCTTGCAGTCGACGACATCGCAAGCCAAGGAGTTGTTTTGGTCTCCAAGGGTTAGGTCTGTCAGTCCGTACGGCTGGGCGTACTTCCAATAATGTCTTGGCTCAGATCGTGAAGATAAGGTCGTCGATGAGTAACACAGTTTTGAGTCCGTCAAGAAGGAGTAGATCAATGAGACGGGGGGAGAAGCTGTCGTTCAGAAGAAGTCAAAGCCAGGTCTAGTCAAGGGAGATGCCTCCAACGAGATCAGGTATAAAATCAACAAGCTAAACCTCACATCTGCCAGCTTCCTCCGACCGCTCATATACACCCAAACAACCGTTGTCACTGTTCTATCCTGGTATAAGTGAATAAGAGCAACGTAGGTCTGTGAGCAAATGTTCCTCAACAGCCGAGTTTGCTCGTGAACCGTGCCAGCAGTTTGCCCTTAACCATCAATACCTGACAAACAAGAGCGAAAGCCTTGGTCTGAATCAGAACAGGGCATCGGCCATGTGCACGAGTAGATAGTTCTTCCGCTGTGGATCGACCGTGTATCATCTACTGATGAGGCCACCAAAACTGCCAGTTGAAGATTTAAGCATACAATCATCACTTGGCACAAATTATTCTTTGTAAAACTCATCAAGAATAAGATACCTTTAGGTTTTCTTCTCGTATGACTTTCTGATTATACTAATACATGTCTGCCTCCATCGTCTACACCACAACTCTACCTTAGTCACCTCATAGCCTCGGTACAGCAGTCAAATACGTCCCTCCCAACTTGAGCATATCAACAGCCTCCTTCACCATTTCCTCAACAATCTCCCCTGCCGGCTGTATCCTCGTAATAGCACCCGCAACCTGCCCCATCAAGTGCGGCGGGTCAATATCATTACCCTCGTCAAGATCATACTCAATCGGCACAACCCCATTGTCACACAGCTCCTTGATCTTGTCCGGCTGCTCATGCCACTTCTTGATATACTCATTCGTCTTCATCCTCAGTGGTCTGCCAGAAAGAACAAGCGTGCGCTGCGTGTCGTCAAATCCGCACGAAACTACCTCCTTCTTGTGCTCCTCACTGCAGCCCGCTTCCACTGAGGCGACGAACCGGGTTCCTACCCACACTCCCGCAGCCCCCTGCATTAGAGAGCTTGCGAGGCTGCGACCAGATGAGATGCCGCCTGCTGCGAGGACGAGCGCGGGGAGGCCCTTGAGGAGAGAAGGGTGGTACTTTGCTGCGACGTCCGCAACCGCAGGGATCAGGACCGAGTTTGCGACGTCTCCCGTGTGACCTCCTCCCTCGCCGCCTTGAGCGCAGACCATGTCGACACCGAGCTCTAGGGCTTTTGTCTGTCAAGACCGTGTCAGTGAATAGCAAACTTCTAGTATATGCATCGTGGCTCACCGCGTGTTTGGGATGTCCAACCATGTTCATCACCAAGATGCCCTTGTCGTGAAACCTCTTGATCACCTCCGGTGGTGGGACACCAACCGCACTGACAAACAACTTGGCGCCGCTTTCGATGATGATGTCTACCAGCTCATCCAACTTGCCGCCCGTGTAATCGTGGTTCGTCTTGCGTGCGTTCCCGCCGACTTGAGGAAGTGCGAGGTCAACGCCAAAGGGTAGATCAGGATGTGAGAAGTTGGCCTTCATCTCAGCGATGATTTCGCGAAGCTGGTCGGGCGTGTATTGGAAGCCGCCGATGACACCGAGTCCGCCGGCGTTGGACACAGCTGCGGCGAGACGGCCACCTGATGTCCGGGCCATGCCCGCGAGGACTATGGGATGTTTGATGCCCAGAAGGGACGTGAGAGGTGTTGTGATGGGACCTGGTGCTGTCATGGTGGTAATGGTATAAGTGAGACGCGTAATGGCAAGAGTGAGTCAAGACTTGATGAGTTTATATCACAATACAAGTACAACTAAGATATATAAACGGACAAGACCGCTTATAAGATTATAATCTCCGCTTCCCCAGTCTTCCCGTCCAGATCGTGTGGGGTGTCGGCTCTAGGCTTGCATCGCCAGCCGGTTTGCGGGGAGGTGAAGCTCCCGTCCGAGGCATTTCCGCATTGGGACATGAACTACACTACTACCATGACCATGTGCTCGGTGAACAGCCTGAATCCCTAGCATCATTAATTGGGTTCAAATGCGAATGTCTTTGAAATTGCCAAGTCCCATTAATACTACCTCTAAAAGTGTCCCTTCTCATGCTGTTTTGACATACTTTCGTGTCGTCATCCGCTCAAATTCCATACTTGGCTCAGATTGGTATCATACATAAAGTCGTTAGTGACGGTTGCTGCCTGCCATCACCATGCTTCATTAGTATTACAGAGATAAAGTCTCCCGCTTTCCGTTCGATAGCCCATCATGTTATCCCCTCATAATGCGTTGGTCATTGAAAGTGTGGTAAACGCGCTGGGACAAAATCCGTCTTCTCCGGTGACTTTGTACCGCTTGGTGGTTGCGGAGTTCCTTCACGTCGTTCCGACTCGCCTTGTTGCGATATATCTAACTTGTCCGCAACCTCCTCCACGTGCTGGTAGGCAGTTTTTGAAGGGCTAGCCTCATAATCATCATCCTCTGCCACTTCTGGCTTTGGTTTGGAAACAAAATTTCGACCAGAATCTCTTCTGGTAAGGCCCTTCTCTGCTGCAAGTTGTGCTGCAGCTTGTTTCTTTCTTTCCACGTCGTCTTCTTGTTCCTTCTGTAGCATGCACTCCTCTCGCTCCAGATCGTGTATCGTCGGTGTGTCTTCGTCAGGCGTAGCAGAAACTGACGTTGATCTGCGTTCCATTCGGAGGTCATCTCTCGAAGCAGCCGATCTTAGAGTCGTTCGTGAAACCGTTCTTGACCCAGCCAATCCACCAGCTGGCCGCTTGCCTTTACTGCTCGTCCGCCCGCTTCGTCCACTCCTATCATCCTTCCTCACCATGTCGTAGGTCACTTCATCATCCAGTGGGACTGCGTCTTCCTCGCCTTCACCATCACTCGGGAATAAATCTCCTCGCGATCGGTATGAATCCGATGTATCGCCCGAACCAGTCGTCCCGCTGCGCTTCCTAGTCACCGGTAGATCGACAAAGTCGGATTCGTCATCAGAGTGCAGCAGTGGCTCGCCCTCCCCCTCACCATGGCGCCCCGGGTGGTCCTGTAAATCAGCCGCGCTAGGCTTGTACCGTAGGGTGCCGCCCATCTTCCATGGCAACTTGCTGAGAAAACCAATGGGCTGGGTACTGGGAATAACAGTAGGGTCGTCATTTACGCTGGATTTTCGCCGTCTGTCTCGAGTCCCGTAACTCATACCACGTTTCCTACGCGGCTGTTCCAGAGTCTCTCCGCCAGCATGCCTTCGTTGACTGCCTGTACCGGCCAGCAGTCTATCCCAATCATCATTACCCCAAGTTCCAAAGAGGCTGCCACTCTGTTCTTCCTCGTACCAATCGTCGTAAAAGTCAAAGCTGTACTCGGCCCTGCCCTGTGTTCGTTCCCGTTCTCTGCGCCTTCGTAACCGCTCCTCTGGGTCGCCTAGGCAAACAGCCGTGCATTGCTCGATAGAATGGGCGATGGAGGAGAAACAAGGGGTGATGTAGTTATGCTGAAATGTCCAGATTCCTGCTGCCGCGTTTTCTGTGACAGTCTCGGCGTCGTGGGTGATCTGATTCCAGCGTTGGCGCAGTCGGGGGTCTTCGAGGAATGCCATTGTGTAGATGGTGGATATGACGTCGCAAACATCAACGCCGAAGTCGCAAAGTCTGTTTTAGGCAGTGTCAGAGGGTCTTGGGGGAGTCGATAACGGGTCGATGTGAGGAAGCGAAATCAGAAAGTAGACATGATCGCAAAAGAGGATTCTGCGATCAGCGGCCAAGGGTATAATCTCGTGGAATTTGGGCGTAGTAAGAGGATCAGAGTTGACTGCTAAGTTAACGTTTACGGGACTGTAAGACAGCGGTTGTTGTGGCACGTGCAGCAATGTGAGACGACTAATAGTTGGCTTGTTGGGTGGTTGGGTTGAGTGGAGGTACATGAGACGTGGGCGTTTCGTGATGGGCAAACAAAGTACCGTTGCTAGGGTCCACCGGTTTCATGATTCAGTGAGTCGATGATTCTTCTGTTGACGCCATATTTGACGTGTTTGCTCGAAGCGGATATTCGAGCTTATGCTTTATGTTTATTTCTTTACAGGGACTCGAATGCATATCAAATGAAAACTCGAATGGTATTGTCATAAACAGTCTGCTTAGCTGGGGTATCCAGGTAATGCTATGAGGTAACAAACAACAGTCCAACGTCCATCACACAAATATTCTACTTCCTTGGGATGCGCATATTCGCTAGCACTCTTTCAAGTAGTTCCTCCTTGGTAGCTTTAGGGTCCGGGTGTAGGTTTCTCTATCGAAAATTGAGTCATGCCAAATGTTGTTCTTGAGGTTCACGACGTACCTTTTCCAACCACAATCGGCACTCTTCTCGTGTCCATGTTTTTGGATCACCAGTGGGATCTGCCTGTGCTGGGAATATTCCTTGACCATCGTTTCCCCAGATCGTGTATGCTGCTGCCATAGAGACGACGCCTCCAAATACTGTCCGCTTGTCAGTTGTGATGCGGCTTACCCTGCAGGTAAGAGGTACTTACGGAGGACGACATTCTAGGGACTGTTAGCAGTGGTTCTGAAGAATAAATAAAAACATCTTCTTGCGTTAGCTTCTTACCTTGGACTTCATGAGGTTATCGAGACGAGTAGACATCTTTGCTTCACTGATGAGGTCGTTCGTTGTATGGTACTGAATTACCTATGATCCAGCACTAGGACGACCACCAAGTACCGGAGAACAAACGTGGAAAATATTTTAGATAAAGAATTAATAAAGAAAAAGGACTGTAAATGCCTAGAGACTACTTATTACTCACTCATATCGCATGAAAGGTGTCCATTTCCTCAAAGTTGCCTCCCAGAGAAGCCTACGTCTGCGCCACGTCTTCACATGCGCCACATTTCGGTGGATCGGCGCCCAACCCTCCCGAGCTGGTCCCGCACAAGCAAGAGATGGTCCAAGCGTCTCGACGGTCCCCGCGAAAAGCAGCGCACAAAAATAATTCCTCCCAAATTCCATCGAAAACGCCAACCCGAGCCTTTGACAAGTTCCCTGTTCAAGATATCCCCCCATTGAACCACCGCCAAGATGCCTCAGGAGGTCGCTGATATCAAGAAGGTACGCGCAGACGAACTGCTGAATTGATTCGCGTGGAAATGCTGACTGAATTGATAGTTCATCGAGATCTGCCGTCGGAAGGACGCCTCCTGTACGTTTTGAACGAATATTTACCTTGCACTGCGTGTCGAACGAACTGCAAGAATCGATTCTCTAACAAGCTTACCAACAGCCGCGCGGATCAAGAAGAACAAGCAGACCAACAACATCAAGTTCAAGGTCCGCTGCCAGAAGCACCTCTACACCCTGGTGCTCAAGGACAACGACAAGGCCGAGAAGCTCAAGCAGAGCCTTCCCCCCAGTATGCGCTTCCTCAGCTCCTCGACAGGACTTCTTCTCGATGGAATATTGGTTACTGACTTTTTTGTGTGCTGCAGACCTGCAACTGACCGACGTCTCTAAGAAGAACAAGAAGTCTGTTTAAGGAGGTGGTTTGATACAGGTTATTCTGGGTGCGGGAGGATTACACATGCACGAATGGGCGTCTCGGGATACCTTGCATTTCATCATGTGCTCTGAAAGGAGGATACTCGAATAGAGTCCAAAAAGTAAAAAGAACGATTCGAGTCACAACCTATAACATTGGCGCTTCCTGTGTGACGAGTTTGTGGTATTGTTGAGCTTGCTAGTGCATAAAGGGCCGGTACTGAGAGCGAAACACTTTGGCGTCTTCGAATTTCACCGCAATACCGGACTCTATCACGTCTTCCAGACTTTGGGACGCGATGAGTGTCATCTCTTCAGTCTCTGTTTCCTTCTCCACTCTCCATCCTGCCCACAATAACTGACCTGGTAGTGCCAAGGGCTGGGCCTCGATGTCGCGGTACGCTTGTTCGAGCGATGCTTTTTGCCCGGGCGTTACTGAAATTCTCCAGACCTTCACGGGCCCTCTAGCAAGGATATCACCTCGTAAGTCGTCATTGTCTCCCGCAGGCTGAAGATGATACAATACCATAGCATCTTGGTCTTGAGCTATGAAGTCTTGAAGATCTTGCAGCACTGATGCATTCTCTTTACTCTTGATCCAATCTTGGTGGGCCCCAACAGATTCCCATGGTGCCGCGAGGAACAATTGAGGCAATTCATCATCGTTGATCCAAAAGCTGGTTGTGTGATCGTATGGTTTCCCTTCGAGGAGCTTTGGTTGATGTTCACGAATCCATTGCGCTTGAACTTGTTGGGTTGTCTGGAGCAAGTTGCGGAGCTTTTGTGCATCATACCTGGATTTCAGCCGAAGGAAAGCGTTTTCAGTGACACAAGGCATGGCGATTTAATTGATGTCTTTGATCATAAAAGACAGTTGTTGAAAGGGTTCTTGGTGAAGTCGGTTGCTTAAGATAATGACAATCAGGCATCATGAAGTACGTCGTGCGGGGTTCGTTGTGATACGCCATTACGATGGCTGATGGTCAACCAGATGTAGTCGTCAACTGTAAGATTGACTACCAGGTTAGCTTTCCGATATAAAGTCAGTGTAACAATAGTCGGGCCTCCCGAACTGTCTTTAACTTTGGGACTATCGTTGCATCTGTTCAACTCAACTCTGAACACCAAGCGAAAGAGCAACAATAGGCAGTATAGCATATTCTAGTCAAATCAGATCACTCTCCACCTGGGTTCCCGCCCTCTAAAAACTTGAAAAAGGTCAATGCATTGCCATCAGGGTCCTTGATAGCGAACTGGCGATATCCCCAGGGCTGATTTTGAATTTCATCCTCAATCACATCGCTTCGCTGGCCCTTGATAGCGTCGTACAGCATATCTAATTGCTCAGTGCCCAAAGCAATGTAAGCTGATCCCGGGTTGACGCCATTGCCGCTGGCCTTGAAGAAGTAGATGTTGGCCGCAGCTTTATCGCCAGCAAAAATAGAGCAAAATGTGTATTGAGCGGGGGAGGCACCCTCTGGTTTTACCCCTCCTAGAGTAAAACCAAGGAAATCGACATAAAAGTCAATGGTCCTCTGTATTGACTGTGATACAAAGGTAGGGATAACCTTCCAAGCTGAGGTGATTGGCGCAGACATGGATGCAGCTTGTTGGCAGTTGTGTATTCGTATTAGCTGAGAGATGCGAATACGAAAAGTGTTTCAATGTCTGGATGCGTTGGTGTAAAGAGGAATTCTCATGTGTGTGTCGCAGTCCAAGGCGCAGTTTCTTGTCCAGTCACAACTCGTTTCCACGAGGACGGATAATACAGACACACCAATGAATGAAGATGGCTGCAGGCACCGGCATTATTTCCCGGCTGTCGTCATCTTCCAACTCCGCCTCTTTAGGACGTAATTGGGGGGTCTTTTGATGCTGATTTTGGCTTGTATTTCGGAGTTGGAGCTTACCCTGCCTCTTTGCGCGTTGCGGCTCAGAGATATAACTTGATTTACAGAAGTTTCTGTCGACCAACCGGAGTGTTTCCAATCAGAAACAACGTCTCTAGCGCATCGATCACCAGCTGAGACAGGGACAAGGACGGCTAGGGTCACACGCTCCAGGTCTTTTGGAGTCCTATTGTTTTGCCTCGACATTGATATTGTCATCGTCATCTATCACGCGCCCCCAAGTACCTACCCAACTATTAGATGTCTGTCTTTCTCAGCTTATGCACAGGCTATTTTCTGACTCTGCATATCGACCAGGGCTCACCGTCTTCCTGTTGTTGAAACACGATTCATATTGACTTTTAATTGTTCGATTTTCCACTCTCGGTTGCTGAACTGACAAATCGCGGATGCCCGGGAATAAACAGAGATGTGGACATTAAATCCCTTGCGGATTTAGTTAGACCGCCATTTGTGCCATTCTTCCAATTGGCGGCCTATCATTACACATTCAAGTCAACAACAGAGTTCAAACAGACGTCGTTGATGTGCTTGTTGACCACTTGTAATTCCCTCTTTTCCTCATCATTCTGCATCTGCTAAATCCTCAGCTAGACACCAAATTAGCTAGTAGTCCAAGGCTTTCCATTTTTAGCTCCGTCTCGCCAAAAAACTGTTAACACCATTTGAATCCACCTCGTCTTTTATCAAGCATCAAGAGGCTGCACCAACGACGCACTCACTTCCGAGCCCTTGCCTATTCCGGAAGACGGCGTCCATCCCAACGTCTTGCTCCTGCATATCAAAAGCACTTGTGTTTAACAAGTGCGAGGTGTGTCAAAAGGCAGGTACGGTGATCCAGGTACAGAAATCGCACCCATGGAAAGTGCGGGGGACTCGATTACGCACACGGCTTTCAATTGTTGTTACTTTTTCTCTGCTTCTCACTCCTACCCAAGGTCCAAATCAAGGTGTCGACTACAGGCGACTAACTCTTCTTCTGTGACGCTCCCATCCAAGTTTTTATCAATTACCTACCAATTCCTTCATCTCTGGCTTGCACTTGCATTCGCATCTTCATTTGCATTTGTTGGGAGTGCAAGTCCGTTGCTGCCCGTTCTTTCCCTAGCTAGCTTGCTACCTACTTTAACTTATTACACCCCCGCTCTGGACTCTTGGTCGCATTTCATCCACCCCCTGACGATAGTCACCAGAACGGCAACCTCTAATTTACGGGCCTGACCCAAGCAACTTCAGCTCCTTTTCATTTCATTTCTTGACACTGATTCTTCGACGACTTTGCTTTTGGCCCCATTCCGCTTCATTCACCAGCTAAAAATACTACCTCGGCCTTGTAGACAACCTGTCTTATCTACACGATATTCTCGTCTTACATATTGTCATCACCGATAAGCAGCATCTCGGTTTACCACCTGGTCAGATTAGAGACGAGCGGCTCAACACCAAGACCAACCTGACACGCGATACCGCAATCATATTATGACGCCCTCCCTGGCTCCAACCATGGTTAACGGGCTCAATGGCAACCATGCCCATGCCAATGGTAATGGCCTTGGCTCCGATTCCGGCTCAGAAACCTCCGGAGCCTCAAGCAATGGTAGCACTGGCGCTCGTCGCATGAAACTCAGCCGCAAGATGTCTAGCCCTATGGCACCTCCTTTCATGGTATCAGCACCAGGAAAGGTCATTGTCTTTGGTGAACACTCTGTTGTTCATGGCAAGGTATGATAGATTTATTCCATTTGTCAATTGCATGCTTACAATGCCATTGGTGTATAGGCAGCCATCGCCGCAGCCATTTCCCTGCGGTCCTACCTTCATGTCACCACCCTCTCCAAGTCGAAACGTACCGTCTCTCTCCGATTCACCGATATCGATCTCGTTCACACCTGGAATATCGACGACCTACCATGGAATGTGTTCCAACAGCCGTCCAAAAAGAAGTCATATTATTCTCTCGTGACAGAGCTCGATCCCGACCTTATTGCCGCTATACAACCACACATTGAGGTAGTTTCTCCTGACCACCCAGAAGAGATCCGCAGAGTACACCAGAGCTCGGTGTCTGCCTTTCTCTACCTTTTCCTCTCGCTAGGGTCGCCGTCCTTCCCTCCCTGTCTATATACCCTCCGCTCGACGATACCAATAGGCGCTGGTCTGGGCAGTAGCGCATCAGTCTCTGTCTGTCTGTCGGCAGCCCTTCTCTTACAACTACGGACGCTGTCTGGCCCTCACCCCGACCAACCTCCGGATGAGGCCCGAACCCAGGTGGAAAGAATCAACCGATGGGCATTTGTGGCTGAAATGTGCATCCACGGGAACCCATCAGGTGTGGATAATACTGTCGCGACGCAAGGCAAAGCCGTGGTGTTTCAGCGAACAGACTACTCTAGGCCACCGACGGTTCGGCCATTGTGGGATTTCCCTGAACTACCCCTGCTGCTGGTAGACACCCGACAAGCTAAATCCACTGCTCATGAGGTTGCCAAGGTCGCAAAGCTTAAGCAAAACCACCCTAAGCTCGTGGGCTCTATTTTGGATGCCATGGACAAGGTCACTAATACAGCTGCTGGTTTGATCGAGAATGAAGTTTTTGATAACACGTCGGAGACGGACTTACAAAAGATTGGCGAGCTGATGACCATCAACCATGGCTTGCTAGTATCGCTAGGTGTCTCCCATCCCCGTCTGGAACGAGTGCGAGAACTGGTCGACCACGAGGGTATTGGATGGACTAAGCTCACTGGTGCCGGCGGCGGTGGCTGCTCCATCACCGTTCTACGACCCGATACGCCTGCAGAGAAGCTGCGCCAGCTTGAGGGACAACTTGAGGCCGAAAACTACGCTAAATTCGAGACTACACTTGGAGGCGATGGCATAGGTGTTCTCTGGCCGGCTGTGCTCAAGAATGGTACCGAGGAAGACGAAGAGGGTGGTATGGAAATCGATCTTGAAAGATTCCTGGAAGCCGAGGGCACCGAAGGCGTCGAGAAGCTGGTTGGAGTACACGGTGACACTGGAGAAAGAGAAGGATGGAAGTTCTGGCGGGTTGAGAGTCGTTAAAAATACTAATAACGAAGGAGTCCAAGCGGCCATGTCCACGTTACCAGAGCATTCGCTCTGATGTACTATATGGCCACGAGCCGGGCGACGTCCGTCATGACGAAAGCAAATTCTAGAAAGGCGGTTGGAAAAGGGAAGAGCTTGGCTTGGAGTTGTAGGTCGTCACCTTGGGGCATATATGATTATAATCTAGTAATGCGAATCTCTTCTATCTTTCTGATTTGGACTGCTCACTATGTAGTTTAGGTATTCGAGGCATCTTTAATCTGTCAAGGAACATTTAAACGAGAAGCGCGCAATATGAGGATTCAAGATATCAGACCAGACTCTGCCATGCATTAAAACAGTCTCCTCCATGTCCAAGCCAACTACTCCTTTGCACCATCACCTCCACCCAACAATGTTACACGGTATTTCCAGTATCCTTCCCGCACAGGATCCCACTTCTCGCCCAACCGCCGCAAGCAAAGCTCGGCCTTGTCCTTGTCGCCCTCTTCTTCGTAGAGCTTGGCCAGAAAGTCGAGGGCATGCGAGCTGTGCACCTCCTCGGCATCCTCACCCAGCGCGCTGACAAAGCTCTCGGCAAACTCTTTGACAGATGCCAGAGGACGAGAGCCCTTGGTTAGCACTGCGAAGAGGTAGTTCCACGGGGACTGGTTCTGCGGTGCAAGACTGATCTTTTCCTTGGAGTAGTTGATTTCTCGGTCAAGCCTTGCCGCAGGAATGCGAGGGTCTGCTTCGGTAGGACCCGAGTTGGGCGTAGAAGCTGTCGGGTCTGAGAAGACAAGGTAGAAGCGGTGCGACCAGGCTGAATTGTTGCGAACGTCCTCCTCGATGTGGTTCTGCGTCGAAAGAAGCTCACTCATGGTCCACATGAACAGTTTGGAGACGAGATACTGGCGATACGACCAGACATGGTAGTTCTTCGCGTCCTCGTCCAGCATAGTGGTGATGAACTGGGTCTCGGAGCGAGCCAGCTTGCGCACCGTTGCATCGTCCTCCTCAATGGTAGGGTAGTAGTAGTCCATGAGGAGCTGACGGTGGTTCCAGATCTGGTAGTTCTTGAGGTTGGCTAGGGCGACCTGGTTCAGCCACTCGATCTCGTCAGGGATGCTGAGCTTGAGGACAGAGATGATCTTGAAGCGGAACAACCAGACGGTATAGTGTGCTGGGTTCATGGAGATGACATGCTCGGTGAGACGTAGGGTGCGAGGCGAGCACTCGTCGGCGGCCATGACGGCGCGGAGATACGAGACGGCTAAGATGCTTTTCAGTCAGCACTCCTTTATGCCCCGTGGGCGGCGGACGTACCCTCGGCGTAGTCGTCCGGGTAGGCAATCTGTGCAAGGGCGCCTTCGGGCTCGTTCTGCGGAATGGGGATAACATCGTCCCATTCAGGGTCTTGGGCGAGCGTGCCCGTGATCTCGCCGTAGAGGTCTTTCTTGAGGGCAGCCATGGCCTTTCTCCTCGTCTTTTCAGCGTCGATTTGCTCAGCGGATAGCTCCTTGTCTTGCTTCTCCCTCTTCTTGAGGAACTGGCGGTGCTGGATTTGAAGAGCGCTGAGCTTGGCGTGCTTGAGGTTACGTTGTTCGAGGTCTTCGGGCGAGTAGGATCCTATATCTTTGCCGAAGCGATCCTTTCCCCAGACGTAGTCGCGAGGGAGACGGCGGATGGGTAGGCCTTCCTTTGTGACGAACTTCCAGAACTCGCGCTCTGTCTTGTTGGTGAGGGGCACGCGGCGGTTGGCGACCGGATGGATGAGGTTGACGTGTGCGTACGTTTTCTTCTCGGCGGGAGTGAGGGAGGATAGGCCGACCTGTTGACGGCGCTTCTCGAGAGGGTTTGTCTGGAAGAAGCGCTGCTGGGAGCGCTGGGAGATAGTGTCTGGGGGAGATTCTGGAGCAGCTGTGGTGGAGGACAGGTTAGTAAGGATAGCAGAGTAGCTGGGGAGGTAGATATAGTGGTAGACTCACCCTTGGGCTCGGGGTTGGGGGCTTTAGAGCTGCCTTTTGGTTTGGGTGGCATTGTCGAGGAGTTGGAGGTTGAGGTGATGGATGGTGGGGTTTGTCATTTGGTACTTTTTTGCTAGATGGAGATGGCTGCAGGGGACTACGATACCCCGCCAAAAGTGAAGCTATTGTTCTTGAATGTCGTAGAGAAGAACAATACAAAGCACGTCCCTGATGGTTAGAAGCACAGATATCACATGAGGGCAAACAAAGTTGGGGTGTCGTTAACAACGAGGTTGTTGGTGGTTGATTTAATCTAACTGATCTCGTCCTGGAGCCTCTCCATAAATCTGGACGAGCATCCTATTGTACTTCTTCGCATGCGCCATGGTATCCTCGCTTCTTATTGTGTTGCAATAGCCTGAATCAAGGCTTTTCATCCCATTACAGCTGGTATTGCCCATTATTGCCTTTTCCTTCTGAGCGATAAAGCATCCTAGGTCCCCTTGACGCAGGGCTTCTTGGCCGCATTGGCCTTTGTGCTGTCCTCGCCCAAAACACGTTTCGTCGTAGCAAAGCCCTTAAATAGAGCTGATGCTGTCCTGGTCGTCGATATCTGTCCAACATCTCCCGGCCTGCCCTACAAGGCGCGAAAGTTCTGGGACATAATGAGCCACTTCTTGATGCCGCCCGGAGGGTTCTTGGTCATGGCCGCCCAGTTAGGAACCAGGACGAATGTCTCGTTGAACATCTTTTGCGGCGCGTCCTTGCCCTTTCCGTACTGCACTCTTCCCATGACAGTCACGAGGATGCTCATCCGCTCGCCGTTCTTCTCCTTCTTCGCGTTGTCGTAGACGTGCTCGGGTGCGCCCATGCTGAACGAGGGGTTCATGACGTGTGCGTCGAAAGATTCTATCTCATAGTGCGCGTCGGTGCCTTGGGCCTCGAGGAGCTTGGAGTAGTCGGCGGGCGTGGGGACGACGGCGCCGTTGATGGAGATGTCTGCTGAGATGGGGTATCGTGGGGAGGAGTTGATGTAGAAGGGCTCGAGGTTTGAATGTTTGTTGATGGCTTGGTAGAAGTTTGTGGTGAAAACTTCAGCAGCTGGCGGTTTTGTTAGCTATGGTGTTTGTCGGTATAGCTATGGCTGTTTACCTTCGCTCGAGGTTTGAACCTCGTTGGTGAGGTTTGGGAGAGGCATAGTGGTGTTGGGTTGTTTATCTCTAGTTGTAGAGTGTGTTGATGTGAGTGGAAGAAGAAATGTAAGGCTCTTGTTGGAGTTTGAGAGGTTGGCGCATAAAGTTGATAGTTGCAGAAATTCAGAAGCTGCCTGCGACGATCTGCCAACACAGATACAGTTATCAGGTAGCACAGTTCACACAGTGCATTTTTTGCTGCTTATCGGCCATTTTTCGGAGCTCAGTCACTGGGTGATGCGATTCCCATATCCCATTCAGTCCACGAGTTGCTGAAGCCTTATTGTCATGAGGGCATTCCGGCTTCAATCTCTGCACGGCTTACGCCAGGCGCAGTCAAGATTTCCTCGTCAATCCAATTGGATCTGTCCAGGATGTCGAGTCTACCAAGCTCCCACCTCTCGCTGGAGTAGCTCAGATAGCTCGTCGTTGGCGGGCAAGGCAAAGGAGAAGCCATACTATATCACTACGCCCATTTTCTATGTTAATGCTGGTGAGTTGAATGGTTTGAAAGCTTTGGATCTTGCTAAATGTCTGTATAGCGCCGCACATTGGTCATCTCTATACTATGGTCTTGGCTGATGTCCTCAAACGGTGGCAGACAATCAACGGCAGAGAAGCGTATCTTTGCACCGGTACTGATGAGCATGGTATGAAGATTCAACAAGCTGCTATTAAAGAGGGACTTCCACCAAAAGAGTTTTGCGATAACAATGCCAGCAAGTTCAAGGATCTTGCTGAGCTCTCCAACATCTCTCACGACTTCTTCATCCGAACCACGGACAAAGAACATAAGGATGTTGTGCAAGAGTTCTGGCTTCTCCTCAAAGCTCGTGCACCTGAAGGTCTGGGGCTTTACAAGGGAAAGCATGAGGGCTGGTACTGTGTAAGCGACGAGTGTTTCTACCCTGAGGATTTGGTTCAGCCCAGTGTCGTGCCACAGACAGGGCGCAAGATTATGGCCAGTGTCGAGTCAGGGAACGAGGTTGAGTGGGTTACAGAAGAGACGTGGTTCTTCCCTCTGTCCAAGTATAAGGAGAAGTTGCTTCGCTTCTACGATGAGAACCCTGACTGGATTCAGCCAGCTCATCGTATGAATGAAGTACGCAACTGGGTTGAGAATCACCTTGAGGATCTCTCGATCACCCGGCCAGTATCAAGACTGAACTGGGGAATCAAGGATCCCGAAGACAGCAACAACACCATCTATGTATGGGTGGATGCTCTTGTTAACTACCTCACCAAGTCTGGCTTCGGCTCTAAGTGGCACGTTGACAACGCTGATACAGGAATATGGCCGGCGGATGTCCACGTCGTTGGCAAGGATATTATTCGTTTCCATGCGGTCTACTGGCCTGCTCTGCTCATGGCTGCAGGTCTTCCTTTGCCCAAGAGGATTGTCTGTCATAACCACTGGACCATGTCGAATCGAAAAATGTCCAAGTCGCTTGGAAATGTAGTGAACCCTTTCTTTGCTGTGCAGCGATGGAATCTCGACCCCTTGCGATACTTTCTTATGCGAAGCGGTAGCTTCAAGGGAGATATGAGCTATGCCAACGAGTTTATTCTTGTTGCTTATGAGAAGGAGCTGCAGGCCAATATTGGTAACCTATTCAACCGTATTTCTCGCAACAAGACGGGCCGGTGGTCAACGCTGGAGGCTGTTGAATATGCTCGAAAGGGCAAATTTGACGATGTCGCTAGCTTTGCACCGCAGCAACCTGATTCAACCGACTTCCTGAGTCTCGAGTCAACTCTGGAGACAGCACCTGAGGCGATTCAGAAAGAGATGGATGAGATTAATGTGAACAATGCCTTACGGGGTGTATTTGAGCTTCTTCGAGAGGTATTGTCTTCCGTCCTATTGCTCTACACAAGTCACTTACTGTTTATAGACCAACCGTTTCATTACCGATACTGCGCCTTGGAAAATCGTCAAGGAGTCGGATCCAGACGCCAGAGTCCGTCTCAACTGGGTCATTTACCGCTGCGCCGAAGCACTACGCATTGCAGGCATCTTCCTTCAACCCGTCATGCCTACAAAGGCCGCTGAACTACTGGATGGTCTAGGCGTGAAGCCAGAGAGACGCACTGTTGAGTTTGCTGCCAAAGGTGCTGATCTTGAGTATGGTGTGGCGCCGATCAAGAAGGGCGACGATGTCAAGCCCAACGCTTTTGAGTCTCTGTTCCCACCCGCTGCAGGAGTTGAGCTGTCCGATATTGAAGTCGTGGCCGGTGCGGGTGAGTCGTCTCCAGGAGGCAGGACGAAGAATAGGTTAAGTCGTGTTGCAGCGTCTTTGGCTCACGAGGCTCGACAGACTTCAAAGAACTGAATTTGATGGGTGGTACTAGGGATGTAATCGATGTATAACGAAATGTATAGATTATGTATAATGTTGTAAAGAAATCGAATTAAAGATATGCTGTGTTCATGACTATTTAGAAGCTTTTGCCTGTATTCTGTCGCCCCATCTCACCCCATTTGGGCCTGTAATTTTTCACCAATTATTAACTGCACAGATTAACCTCAGAACTCTCACCGGGCAACCTCACAATGAAGATCAACCAAAACACAGGTAAAAAAGCTCTATATTTCCTTGAAAGTTTCTCTGCTAACATTTATTAGCCATCTCAACCAACAGGGCCCTTCTCGTTCCGTACGAGGCACATCATGTGCGGCAATACCACGCATGGATGCAAGATCCAGTAAATTCTCGTCACACCAACAACTTCTGTTATAGAGCCTTACGCAATCTATAGGATATTCAAGAAGCTACGGCTTCAGAACCCATGACGCTAGTGGAAGAATACGAGAACCAGCAATCCTGGCGCACATCCTCCGATAAGCTCACATTTATCGTCTGCGCACCCGTCACAGAAGATGTACAGCTCGTCAAGGCCGGCAAAGCTGATGCAGATTCTCTCATGCGAGGCGACATCAACTTCTTCTTGTATCCGTATGAAGCAGACGATGAAGATACAGACACGCAAGGCTGGGTCACTGGCGAGGTGGACGTTATGATCGCCTCGCTGTCTCATCGAGGACAGGGTCTCGGCCGAGCAGCCGTGTGCGCCCTTCTTGTGTATTTACGGAAGCATACCGAAGGGGTACTGAAAGAGTACGGGGCTCAAGAGCTGAAGGGCTTGATGGTCAAGATCAAGGAGGGGAACAAGGGCAGCAGAGCCTTGTTTGAGAAGCTGGGGTTTGTGCAGAAGGGAGAGGTTAATTACTTTGGAGAGGTGGTCATGGTGATGGAGTGGGAGGAGGTTGTGAGGAGGGATTGGTGGAAGGGGGCAGAGGGGGAGTTTAAAGAGGTTGAGTATCTGGTTTAGATGAGTGAAGGTATACAATTTAGACAACCATCTGACTTGGAATAGAGTATTGAAGACCCAATCTTGAGGACTAGCTCACTCTGATCATCTTGAACCAACACACCTCGAACGGATCCAATGTTTGGACTCGTACACTTCTCTAGTTGCTTCTCCAGCAGAATCTCGAGAGCCTGGCTTTGCAATAAATATTACATAATGATCATATCTTGCCCAATCTCAAGTATTACAATTACCTTTCAATCAGAGTTTAGCATCGTCAAAGGCTTGCAGTACCAATCATCATCTCACAGCTTATCCGAATTGAAATCTGCTAGTCTTATCTGCTCCCCCAGTCGCTGTTGTGAACACCATCAAAGGCGGGGTTTACACTAATACTACGGAGTAAAGATTTCCTCGGAAGACTTGATGGCCTGAGTATCTCTTTGAGTGCCACAACCCTTCACGATGTCACGAGCCCCACATGCCTTAAGTAATCACTTTAGTACAAGCGGGGTACGAAAAGTTCCCCTTGTGACGCATTTTTCACAAAACACCACCTAAATCCAATTAATTCAGTCCCAATTGAAATGATGACTTCCCAAGCTATTCTAGCTGAAGCACAAGATAGCTGTGAAATAGATGACTACAGCTTCCATACGCACTCACAGCGTGCAGCTAATGACCCCACCGGGGTGCCTGATTTTCCGCCCGAAGAGGCCGGCGATAGCTTCACTCCTTTCAACGTAGGAAATCGTGACTTTCATATCAATATATTACCGCCAACACCACTCGACTTATTCCAGCTTTTCGTACCTATTTCCCTTATCTAAAGCTGGATTGAATACACTAACGCCTGGGTCGCTCATCTTATCGAAAATGGCGTTATTGACAACTGGAATACCCCCTTAAAGCCCGGGTTAAGGATACTCAAATGGGAGGGCATCTCCACCGCAATAACGTATGTGTGGCTCGGTATAATGATTTATATAGGAATACATAGGGAATCTTCAGTTAAAAGTCACTGGAAGGCCCCTAGACTAGGGGATTAAGTCCCTTTGCACCCTATCACCAAATTTATGCCGTTAAATAAGTTCCTTCTTATCACACGCTTTATCCGCACTTTTGATCACACACAGCTCGATGTGAGCGATGAGAGGAATCTTCCGAAGGTATTCTAAGCGGCCGAGCCGTGGTCTCAACACATACAGCAAGTGTCGTCAGAGCTCTTTCTTCCTGGGACTAATATCACTATAGATGAGTGTATGGTCCCTTTTAAAGGCAGATCCAAAGAGACAACGGTCATTAAGAATAAACCTACGCCCATAGGGTTCAAGATTTGGGTTGTTACATAACACGGCTTCTTTCTGCGGTGGCTTTGGCATGTGAAGGCATCACCGTACAAAGCAGTTATCGTCAAGCTGCCTGCGCTGCATAAGAAGGTAGAGAAAACGGGAATGCTGAAGACCACGGTTGCCCTGAGCAATACACAGAGTGTCGTTATTCACCTATGTAATATGCTGCCAAAGCAGACATATCACGTCTTTACGGATAACCTCTTCTCCTCGCCAAATCTCTTCTGTGCCCTTCGCGAAGCCGGCTGCGGAGCCACAGGCACAACACACCCTAACTGCGGCATTAGCAAGGAGCTAAAGGATGCTAAGCAGGGGAAAAAGGCAGGCAAAGGCCCTGCTCTTCAGTACAATGAGGTGCATGCTATCCCTATAAAGGATAAGAAGGTACGGGCTGTCGACAGATTTCTATGTATTTCCCTTACTAATTTGTCCCTTCTAGGTCATGCAAATCGGCTGGAAAGATAGCGGCATCGTGCTCTTTCTTTCAACTGTACACACCAATACAGATAACGACCACACACTTAAAAAGAGGAAATCGCCGGCGAAGAAGGCTACAAAGTCGGAATCACAGCAGATAGAGCAGATCTTTGGTGGTGATGCCTTTAAAGTCATACCTATCCCTACGGTTGCTGCTGATTATAACGATGAAATGAACCACGTTGACCGAGGCGATTAGATATGATTATATACAATGTATGATTACCGCTTTCGGTGCGGTTCTTAGCAAGCTCTCCTTTGGTCCTTCCTTCTCGATGTTGCCCTTGTGAATAGCTTTATTTTACAGCTCAAAACGACATCCCCTAACTGGAAGCCCTATAAAACGCTCTAAAGCTGGAAGGAATGCATTTATAACGCGATTTTCATCGCTTATGCATAGGAAAGCCGGGCAAGGAAGAGAGGTCGATCAGGGAAGGAAGAGGACATCGAGGATCTAGAAACACACGAAAAACACATACAAAGAGATATCAACCATGTCTATAGAGGCATCCTTTCGGATTGCCTAGCTTGCAAGGGCTTTAAGCAGGGGCAGGCCCAGCCCTTTAAGAAAAGGAAGTCTGAAAAAGGAAGCTATTTACAGTCAATATCAGGGAATGCACAAAGCAGCCACAAGGGAGGTAAGGGTCATCAGAGTTGGTATGGCTGCCAAGTATGTGAGGTAGCGATTTGTAACAATGCGAACTGCTGGTACTTCTATCACACGCCAAATTAGGTGTGATTTAAAGTACCTTCTGTTCCGTTCATTTTGATTGGATCTACATCCTTGTCGGTACCCCGCTGAAGGGTTGTGGCACTGAAAGAGATAACACTTTCGGTATAGATGAGGGGTAAAAGGCTCAGAGCTGACGCAAGTCCTCGAATAGGGTATCGGATACCAAGAATTGGGTGGGTTAAGGTTAAGGTTAAGGTCAAGCTGATAAGCATATATATAAGCATCAGGTCCATGTGAAGTCAGACAGAGATGGGTTGAGTATCACCATACTAGAAATGTATTCTAGAACTCTCTCTAGCATCCTATTGGGACTGCTCATCAGCAATGCTGCAGCAGAGGTTATACATGGAGCTGTAGTCTTTACTCGTCATGGCGACCGTATGGCCCCTAGCTTCATATACCACTAGGTATACAATCACTTACAAGTCATGATAAACAGGAACCACCAAATGGTACGGCGCCCAGTCTCTGACCAGTCTCGGTGCAGAGCAAAACTTTCAAGTCGGGAGCGACTATCGCAGCCGCTATCTCTCATCCGACTCAGAATACCGCATCTTGGGCATCTCTGAGGACGAATATAAGCCCTCTCAGATCTTTGCCAGCGCCCCCGATCAAGGAATTCTCATGAACACGGCCACCGCCTTTCTCCAGGGCCTCTATCCTCCCCTTGCGGATCTCAACCCAGAGATTGCTTCACAGACTCTGAACAACGGCTCTGAAAGCCAGGCGCCTCTGGACGGTTATCAATATGTTCGACTTCATACCGTCAGCGATAACTCGCCAGATACCATCTGGATCAAGGGCGATGATGCTTGTCCAAAGTACGTGGCTGCTTCAAAGGCCTTTATGGACAGCGACGAATTTGCCCAGCGAGAGCAGGATACGCGGGGGTTCTACTCACAGTTCTACGATGTTCTTTCAGACGGCGTGTATAATCTCAAGCCAGAGAACATGACGTACAAAAACGCCTATAATATCTTTGATCTTGTGAATGTTGCACACATCCACAACAGCACCTCGCCTGCACACAACATCTCAGATGAAGATCTCTTCCAGCTCCGAACCCTCGCCGACTCTGCAGAACTCGGCCAGAACTGGAACCAGTCACAGCCCGCCCGAGCCATCGGCGCAGAGACGCTCTCTGGGGCTATCCTCTCTCAGCTGAACCAGACTGTGAGCTCAAAAGGCGGTCTCAAGTTCTCGCTTCTCGCCGGCAGCTACGATACCTTTCTGGCTTTCTTCGGCTTGTCGGGTCTTCTCGATGAGTCTCCTGACTTCTACGGCCTGCCGGAGTATGCTTCTACCATGGCGTTTGAGCTCTTCACTGACGAAGACATGGAAGAGTTCCCGTCTAACCCAGATAGGGATCTTCGCGTGCGCTGGCTCTTCCGCAATGGTACGGATGGTGAGCTAGAGACGTATTCACTCTTTAGCACGGGAGAGGACTCTCTCTCCTGGACGAGGTTTGTGAGTGGTGCTAAGGAACGTGCTATCACCGACGTGGGAGACTGGTGCTCAAAGTGCGGATCTGAAGAGGACTTTTGTGCTGCGTACAAAGATGATAGCCAGAGCCAGAGCCAGAGCCAGAGCCAGAGCCAGAGCCAGAATGACGATGACGATGACGAGGGCGGCATGTCGAATGTTGTTGCGGGTGTAATTGGCGCTATGGTGACTCTTGGTGTTGTTACTATCGTGGGAGCTGTCGCGTTTGTTATCATGAGAAGGAAGAAGAGTCCTGCTGTTGATCAGAAGGGCAGTGTTCGGAGTGCCAGTATCGACGAAGTCAAGGTTTAGGTTGAAGGATATTCCACGTTACGAGTATGATGAAATGAAGAAGTTTATGGGGAAAACATAGTAATAACGAATGGCCAAATTGTTACGCATCTGCTCAATACTCCAGAGCTCTACGTGAGCTATCAATCTTTGTCCAGACCGGTTGTTTGACGAGTCGCCCTATCGACAATCTCAAGCGCACCACGAAGCTTCTCAATATCCTGCTCGAGCTCTTTTCGTCTCCTGGCCGTGTTCTCATTCTCCCCACCGACAATCTGCATCTCCTCTTCTGAAAGACCAAGAATACGGTATGTGTTGAGCCCAAGGACGGGACCATCTTCCCCAGAGATGAACGCCTCAATGATTGTGTTGTTGATCGTACGAATGAAAGCATCCAGTGACAACTGAGTAGAGGTTAGCACCTATATATACGACTGAGTGAATTTAACTTACCTTGTAGTAAACCTTGAGAACATCGTGTACGTCAAGAACCATGTTCTTACCCAGACTCGGGTGCACAGAGTCAAAGCATCTGACAAGAGCAGGAGTCTCTCCATCATTCGAGTCTTGCCAAGCACTCGTCATTCCTTCGTAAAATCTGAGCATTCTCCAACTAAGAAGCTCATGTCCAAAGCGAGGTCCTGTCGACTGCAATCTTGCACACTTTGTCTCCATCTCACACTGCGACTTGCAAAGCTCTTGGGTCCTAGCCAATGTCTCAGAAAAGGACGACGCAAGGAGAGATCCCAGTTCTTTTGATATTACTGCCGTCTCACCCTCAGGTGGACAGACAGAGTCTAGGATGGAGTTGGTGCAGCTGCTAACTACGGTTGCAACCCGCATGAGGTGATGCTTCGCAATCAATTCCCACTTCTTGACCTGTTCTCGGTACATGTCTGGATAGACATCAGGGTTGATGACTCCATCGAGAAGAGAGGCCTGATAGACGGAGAGTTTGATTTGAATCGTCTGCATGAGACTTGCCGTATCTTGAACCTTTGACAGCCCAGGAAATGCCTTTCCTAGAGAAGCATCTACCTCACTCTTTGAGGCCTGTCGAGTACGAGGGGGCAGAGGCTTGTCTTCAGCCTTGGCTTGGTTTTCGAGAGCAAGACGTTCCTCAACCAGGGCGCGAGGATCGATCTCTGGGTCTTCAAACTCCCATGTGCCTCCATGAGCTCGCATAAACTTGTCAAACTCGGCATTCAAGCGACTTACTTCCCTACGAAGCTCCATGTTCTCGTCAAGAAATCCAGGACGCTTGAGTGCCACGTGTGCCTTGTCCTCATACTTTCGAACGATGCCGGCGACAAACTGCTGTCTTGCGGCGTGACTTGTACGAGGCTCTCCCAGCATGGCCTTTTCCCGTATTCTTTCTTCGAGATTATGCTGGATCGTGCTACGGAGTGTTGGGAAAGCGTCGCGTATCTTGACGCTTAGAAGAGTTCCGAGATAGGACTTGGCAGAAGTAGACCCTAGACGTCTTTGGGATACCGAGTTCCAGGGAGCTTTGCTGAATAGCTTCTTCTCTGCGGCGCCGAGATCGAACGAGTCTGGATCTTTGTCTGCTCGGTTGCGGACGAGGAACCAGCCGTTGCGAAGACGTCCAAGGCTGTGTTCAGAGTTGCCAGTTGCGATTGATACGATCTGTTTGAGTAGTTAGAAAGGCAACTAGTGCTATGAACTGAGAATCATACCCTCTTTGCTGCTTCAGGCTCGTGTTGCACCATATCACATTTGGTAAAGACACCGACAAGGCGGTCTTGTTTGATAGGTTTCTTGGCTAGCCTCAAGATCTCCTGGCGGTCGAAATCTGTAGGCGCATCTATCACGCATCTTTTGATTGTTAGCCCCTGTGAGCACTGATATCAAGGCCAGGGGTTAACTCACATGACCACATTGTCTTCGTTGTTCATGTACTCTTTGACCATGCCTTCAACCTTGGCTTGGTCCGTCTCATTAACAGTAGAAGCATTCTGGAATGTCCCTGGGAGGTCGAGAATGCTAAAGTAGGAGCGGTTTGGTCCAGACAGTTCGATCTTGAGCACTTCTGCTACAAAGTTCTTCCTGTCCTCGCCCAATCCTGTTCGAAGACCCATAAACTCGGAGGATATCTAAGTTGTTAGTGCCTATGCTCAACGTTCCCAGTTAGAGAGATGAGTACCTCGTCTATGACCTTGGCGAATCTTTCCTTTGTGAGAATCTTGCCGCTGTACTCATAGTTCTTGATGTTCTCCGATGCAGGATCCATTCCAGCCACGTTGACTTCAGCAGGATCAATGGTGATACGGAATGAATCATCACTGTCTGGCTCCGTACGTCGAGATACAATGCGCGTAGGGAAGCGAGTACAGCATCCGCTGTCAACAGGGAATGGAATTCCAGTCAAGCTCTGGAGAAGCGAAGACTTTCCAGAAGATTGGCCCCCGACGATGATGAGCTTTTGGTTATTAGCAAGATTATGCGTCTGCATTCATGAGCGTATACACACCTGAGGGATGCTCAAGTCTCCAGCACCAAAGGACTGTAAAGCGTCGATTGCATCAAACAGTATACGATTGTGCTGGCTGTCGAAGGGGTCCTCAGGCATGATGTCCTCGCTAGAACCATCACGAGCTGGAGGACTCTTGGTGGTTGTGGAAGACACGGGTGGCTCAACCGTAACCTCTGGGGAAGATGGAGTTGTGTCAGTGAAAACATCACCGATCCCAGAGTCAGCTGGAGATTTTCCAAGAAGCTTGCTCGAGGTCTCCTTTGCCGAGAAGAGATTGTCAGTGTATTTGAAAGGAGTTCGTGGAGGAGTGTGTGGGAGTGTCGTGGGAATATCAACTGGGCCAGCCATGATGAGTCGTAAATATAGAAGTGAAATAGAATGGGAGATTTAAGGGAATATCAAGGAAAGATGGGTATATTCAGAAATGTCGTTTTGAAAAAGGAATGCGTTGATCTCTATCGGGAGCTGTGTTCACTTTATACTTTGCTACATCTCTTGATGGCCATCCCCAACAACAAATCAAACCAACTTGATCGTCCCGTGGAGAAACAAATCAGCAATATTCATACGATACTCTCACAATAGATAACTTATCATGCAACTACGCGCCGGATGTCAAGTCTACTCCGCCCCGAGGCCGATATTCAACCTCATCTCAAACGACTCTATTCCCAGAAAAGACTTGGTGCCAGACCTGCCCTTCAGAATGGAGCTTCTTCGACCTCTTAGAAGCAATTCTCTGGCCAAAAATAAGCCAACGTCGAGCGGAAAGCACATGAGAGTATAGATGCGGTCGTTAATGGCCCCGCAAAGGAACGATGGATTGAAACAAATAGAGTCAATAACCATGTCTAGGTTCAGGTCAGGGCCAAGTAGGATTCGACCAGCAGGTTTGAAACGCAAAAGGTTCCTGTGATTGGACGATGTAGTATAAGCTGTTGGTTGTTGTAAGTTCTTTTCAGCTGTCCACAGGGGTTGCAGCGCATGCACAAAGGAGTAAAGAGACAACTGAGAAAATTGAGGTAGATGGTTCGGCTTTTTTCTGTAAATGTATCGTGAAATAATAAAACGTGCTAGAAGTTAGTTGTCTTGAACGTATAGTGAGCTTAATTAATAGATGATTGCTTAATCTGTATAGTAACAGTTCTGAGTACGACATCATCTCCAGGACAGCTTTTATGCAGCCAGGACCAACAACGATATTGTGTAAGCGCTGAGATATAGAAATGATGCAACCCCATGGATGAAGTAACATCATGGCTTCGATCATGACCTTGAATAGGAGCATCACAACCAACAGCCAACTACTAACAACGGCGGGTACTTGTCTTTGACAACCAATAGGTTTGAACAACCCTTCTCCCAACTGGTTCTGCTAGATATGTGGCCCTATTAATAGCGTTGTTGAAGAATCTCGGTTTCGGCTTATCACCCTGGAGGCCGTCTTTCGTGATCAGGCTTTTCTCTTCATTGAATTCGATGTAGATCTTGTCTCGGTCAGAAAAACAATCCTATTCACGGTTCATCATGAATATTGCCGGTAGGTGATACTCCAAACGCATGATGTTATTTAGCCGAAGGTTTGCACAACACTCGTTTTCAACTATAAGTGCATAACGCAGCATACTGAAACTGATGCCAGTAGAGTTTTGTTGAACAATGAGCCAGTTAATCTATACCTAAGATTTCAGAATAATCGAAAATCTCATCATGAGCATTAGTTTGTAAGCCGTGAATCATCAACTTGACGGTACAGGGTAAGCCGTCCATCACGGCCCCACTCGCGGCAGCGGCGTCAATTCCGAGCTTAGCCCAAAATTTCAACATGGCCAACTCCCACTGTCAATTCAATTGCATCAACACATCACCAGTTGCAGTTGCAGTTGCAGTCGCAGTCGCAGTCGCCTTCAGCTCTGCGCCGTCTCTATCACAATGAACACAATGTTCTCATCAATCACGCGCCTCGCGCGCCCAGTCCTGGCTAAGCCGCTCACTCAATCCCCCAGGTACGCTCATCTCGATGACTATCAAACCACCGCTAACTCCCTCTCAGAACATTCACAACCCTCGTGCCTCTCCGACCATCCCTCACTCCTCTAAGCGGCGCCATCCGAAGAACCGCTCTCCCATCCAGCTTCACCCCTTCAACCGCAGCCTCAGCCGACATCGTGCCCACGAGCGCCATATCAGCACACCCTGCACTGGGCGACATTCAGATCCGGTGCGGTCCTCGAAACACCATGAACGGACATACCCGACTGGTCCAGAAGCGGAGACATGGATTCCTCTGCCGCATGCGGAACAGGACGGGTAGGAAGATTCTCCTGAGGAGGAAGATCAAGGGCCGAAAGAATATCGCTCAGTAAGCTTGGCCTGGCCTGAGACGGTGACGGTGACGGTGACGAGGCTGAGGGCACGCATTGATGGAACGTGGACGGTTTGTGTACGATACGAAAAGGATAGACAGGGGGAGCCTTGGTACAGATACCTTCAGCTCCCTTGTGTGATACAAACTTGTACAACGACGACTTTCAAACAAGTGGCCTACCTATCTCGGTGTACGACCGAACTTCCATATTGGAGATGTAAGCTTAAGCGGGGGGACATATGCAGTCTTACCACCAGCGAGTTCCGAAAACTTGGCTGGTTCGCATGAGGCTGACTTTGGGAGGTTGGCACGCTTGAGCAATGGCGGAACAATTGAACTGGATGCACGCGGTACCGGAGGCACTACCTCAGTTCAGAAGGACCTTGCATCTCGGGACCAAGATTTCTGAATAGTATCTGCAGTAGCAGCTTCAGCCAAGCCGGATCAGCAAAGGTCAACACCACCACGATGTGCGGGATGGCTCAACCCCCGCTTCAAAGTGACAATCACAGGCTTCTTGTCAGGCACAAGGAGTGCATTGCGTTCCTTTATTCCTCGGCTTGTTTTCTGGTGTGGACGCTTGCTGTGCTGAGGGTGTGCAGATCAACAGGCACATACATACATAGTAGCATTGTAGTATGCAAGGATGAACGGCTACCTATTTACCAGACGGATGAATACGAAGACTATTGAGCTAGATAGGTGCAGTTACGGAACTACCTCTAACTAATGGATTGTGAATCAGTTGTTGCGTGCTTACTACGCAATGAGACAATTACCGTCTCGTCTTGTTCAACCCTGTCCTGTCAGCCTGCCAGGAGAATATATGACAATCGCGGCGTAGCATCTTGGGTATTGTTGCAGTACATACGTCGGCCCGCCTTGCATTAGAAGACGAGACAGGGTGTGTAGACAGCCAAAAGAGGTAGGTCGATATGTCAAAAGCTGAAAACAGAAGGCCTCACAAATGCCGAGAATGCTAAGAATAACATTGGAACTCCCTGAACATCGTAGGTGATATCCGTGGATCCTACGCTGAGATACTACGCTGTCAATACGGGTCATGACCAAAACTCCACGATTCGAAATGAATATATCGACCAGAATATGTGTGTATTGTAAACCCCCCCAATTCTTAACCGAAATACGGATATTCCCCAGATATTCGGCACTTAATCTAGATCTCTGTGCATAAACGATAATATCTCATCGAATAAAACCTGCTTTTCTGGGCAAAACCCCCACTAAACAAAAAGCCCTCGAGGTTCAAGGAACTATCGACGCCAAAGGCTGCAGTGTGCAACGACTTGACAGCGGTCAAGAAGAATCCGCGTAAAAAAGAGCAAGGTTGATCCAAGATGGTTGCAATCTTCGGGGTTTACTTCCGCGATCTGACTAGGGAAACATAGTATCCAAGACTATGAGAGTGATTGAGTTTACAAGGCCGTGAAAGATGGTTGGTCAGAAGTCTCCATGTAAGGAACGTCGATAGTGCAGCTCGGGCGGTAAATCTTGCTTTATGGCGCTATAATTGGCCCTACCACAGTGACACAACCTTGTTAATCTAAACTCTCGACTGATCAACCGACCACTCAGTCCCTTAATCCTTCAATCCTCTCCTTTTTCCTCAGTCGACTCACAAAAAGAAACATCCTTACAATACCAAGAGCCCTGCTTTCTCAACATTTTTGAATCCCCCGGCACTTGTCCCCTCTTTAAATGCTACTGTGTAGTAAGCTAGACTAAGACGCAGAGGCCGCCCCCTGTATCCCAGAATGCCCTCACGTGGCCCCCAGATGCCTCGATTCCCAGATGGGAAGCTCATCCGGGCCCAACGGTAAATGGACCAAGGAAAAAACACATTCTGAGCCCAGAGAGATCCGCCTTAGAAGGTCGAGGTGACCAGGACCAGGGAGCCAAGAAATGCGGGGTGAAGGGTACTAGGTGTCAAAGAACAAACTACCAGGGGACCTTCATTTCGTTTTTGGAGCCCTGGCGGTTATTAGACTGACGATGTCAGATCCGCCAAGATGTATCGATGGTGTGTGTTGGGACGGGCGGGTATTGTGATGGTTACTGAGTGGGAAAAAAAGACATAAAAGGCTCACGTCCTCCTCAGCATCATGAAGGTCTTGTAAGTCGAGATATCAAGCCAGCTTCTCTCTCTTCGCTATCCTCCCTCAAGGAGCTGCAACTTGTCAAGCTTCTTTGTTGGCCAGAGACCCTCCTGAGACCCGGACTGTTATCCCTCTCGTTCTTCAAGATGCGTTTCCTATCACTCATCTCAGCCGTCTCCTTCGCGGTGGCTAGTCCCATAGCCTCCGTCGAAGACTATGCCAACAGTCTAGAAGAAAGAGGTAAACACTCAACTTCCATCCTATCACATACCACATCATGTACTAACATTCTCAGCCGTTGGAGTCTCCTCAACCGACTTCAACAACTTCAAGTTCTACATCCAACACGGCGCCGCAGCATACTGCAACTCCGAGACCCCGGCCGGCCAGAAGATCACCTGCGGCGGCAACGCTTGTCCAACCGTCCAGAGCAACGGCGCAACCATCGTGGCATCCTTCGTGTAAGTCACAGGCACACCCATGTATAACACAACACTCCTGCTTACACAGCCTCGCAGCGGTTCAAAGACTGGCATCGGCGGCTACGTCGCAACAGACACTACCCGCAAGGAGATTGTCGTCTCGTTCCGCGGCAGCAGCAACATCCGCAACTGGTTGACCAACCTCGACTTTGCCCAGGCCAAGTGTACCCTGACATCTGGCTGCGCTGTCCACTCTGGCTTCCAGAACGCTTGGGTCGAGATTCAGAAGCTGGCTACTGACGCCGTTGCAAAGGCTCGCAAGGCAAACCCGTCATTCAAGGTCATTGCCACGGGCCACTCGCTCGGCGGTGCCGTTGCTACGCTTGCTGGCGCTACTCTGAGAACTGGCGGCTACCCTGTCGACATCTACACGTATGGCGCGCCTAGACTTGGTAACTCGGAGCTGTCAGCCTTCATCACGAACCAGGCCGGCGGAGAGTACCGCGTCACCCACGGCAAGGACCCCGTGCCTCGTCTGCCCCCTCTGGTATTTGGATACAGACACACATCGCCCGAGTACTGGCTGAACGGTGACAAGACCGTCTACACGATCAGTGACATCAAGGTCTGTGAGGGCTCTGCCAACCTCATGTGCAACGGTGGCACTCTGGGCTTGGACATCGACGCTCATACGCTATACTTCCAGGGAACCAGCCTTTGCTCGGCCGGAGGTCTCTCGTGGAGATCCAAGCGGGCTGACATGACGGACGCTGAGCTGGAGAAGAAGCTCAACAACTATGTCCAGATGGATAAGGAGTATGTGGCCAACCACAAGGACGTTACAGTTTAGCGAGCGAGCGAGCGACGAGTTAATGAATAAATGATAATATCCGTCAATGAATGAACTTGCATCAGTAGTTTTATGTGTTTTATGTGAGAAGCAAAACACAACTCACTGAAGATCTAGTTATCTGTTTACACATACATCATGACTCCATACGCCATGCAATGATCCTGCAGTTGACCCAAAGGTCATGCTCAGTTCGTGTCACACGAAACTCCAAAACACCAAATCGCCATCCTAGCTTTTTGGTACAGCGCGAAATCAGTCATGGGATCCCTCGACAATCATGCCCTGTGCATTGGGTACACCGACGAGAATGACACCACGAGGCACGCGGACCTGCTTCACCTTCATACACCCAAAGACATTGACTTCCCGGATTTTGGGACAAGACCGGAAGATGGACCCCAGGATGAAATCCGTCACCTCTTCACAGAAGCTGATTTCCAATTCCTTCAACTCAGGGTAGTGAGCATCCTTGTGAAAGACCTCCTCAAAAGCCTCACGCGTAATGTGTCGGCATGCATGGATATTGAGATACTGAAGTTTGTGGCCTGAGTGGGCCATCAAGGCTTTGAAACCCTCGCTACAAAATCCAATATTGTCTGGGTTCTCGCGTGGTTTACTCGCGTCAATCTGTCGACATTTCTGGAGGTCCACATAATGAAGTGCAGGGTTGGCCCAGTCGGTAAACAAGTCGACGAAGCCGTTATCCGTCATGCTCTCGCTGTCTGTGATTCGGAATTTGGTGAGAGATCGACAATGCTCATGAATAGCCCGCAGCACCCCATCATCAACCTCAGGGACGACCTTCAGAGACAATGTCTGAAGGTTGGCGCCAATCTTGGAGATGAACTCGATGTAGGCATCAGATCGTGTCGTGTGCTGCAGCTGAAGACCGATATGCTCGAGGGCCGACAGCTCTCCAATCATCTTGACACCTTCGTTGGTGACCTTTTGATTGTGCTCAATCTTGAGTCGCTTCAGGTTGGGGCAATGATCTCTAAGCTTAGCCACGCTCTCGTCGCCAAAGTGGTTATCGGTATAATAAACTTGTAGGCCTTTTAGTGTTTGCCCCTTTGTCTGCATGAATTCGTGCCACTTCTGTTCGCTCAAGAGGTTGGCCCCATGCAGGTAGAATGACTCGAGAGCAATGTCACGAGACAAGAGGTAGTCCATCACTTCATCCTTGAATTGAATACCGCAACGAATCTTGAGGTGTTGCAGCTGTGCAGCCGTCTGGAAGATGGAGATGTAGTCCTGATCACCCAGTCTTGCACCATCATAGATGTGTACATTCTCAGTTGTTGGCTGAACAAAAAGAGGCAGAGTTTCAGGCTTAAGAAGTCGGCGTTTGGAAAACATGCGAGCGATCTTGTCGATTAGATGATCGGGTAGATCTCCAAGACTGTCGGCCAAGTCGACATTTTTAGCTAGCGTTTCTACACAGAGAGTGGCCAGACTCTTTGTGCCGACATCACCATCGAGAATACGACTCTGAATAGCGCGACGTCTGCCAACACCGCCCACACCAGGTTGCTTCTTGGGCTTCTTCTTCGGCGCGCACTCTCGATCTTTGGCTATCTCCCGCTCGCAAGGCCTACAAAGAAGGCCGCCGTTGGGCCCAGCCACCGTGTAACCAGTGACGGTAAATCGTTTCTGGCAGATGTCGCAATTCGCAATCTGGCCAGGTGTGGGACCGCTTTCTTCGAGGAGGGCGCGGGCAATTTCATCGTCATCCGAATTGTTGGCATGCTTCTTGCGCTTCTTGAATGCTTTGCTTTCCTTGATCTTCTCGATCTTCTTCTCTTCCTCTCGCTTGCGCTTTGCAAACTTTTCGTCATCTTCATCGGCGCGAGCCGAGCGTCGTCTGGACCTGCCAGATAGCGCGCCAGCTGCGGATGACTCGCCATTCCCATTCTCATCTTCTGCTGCGTTCTCTGCCGCAGCTTGTCGTCGACGGGCCTCAGCCTCGGTGCGGATCTGAGCGGCAGAAATATTGTGCGACTGAGACTTGATCAGTATGACTTCGTTTGGAATGGAAGGGCAAACTCACGGCAAGAAAGTCAGTCAGTGCTGATTGACTTTTGAATATTAGTATGAGTAATCGGCCTGCATGTTGTTCCCAAGAACCAGACTTACGGTCCATATACTGCACGATTACGTCGATTCGGCGGATTCTGGTTATCGCCATTCTGTGCGTTCTGTCCATTCTGGTTGCTCTGGTTTGGCCTTGATCGCGCCCTGCAGAAGTCATGATAAGCCTATCGCCACTCTGCTTGATGAGGGAAACTTACATGATCGATGAGGAAGAAAAACGGCCGAGGAAACGAGATATTTGCACAAGGAAATATTCCTCGAAATTTGGCGACCACGATGAAACCCCAAAGAACGAAAGGGATGGGAAAATCACGGTGGGAAAGGAGTTGGCGCAAAAAAGTGAATTCAAGGCAGTTCCCCTCGGACAAAGGCAGTGCAGTGCAGTGCAGTGGCGTTCCCGCTGACCCCTGTCAGCAAGTTAGGTACTTTACACGAAATTGACACCGTGTCACGTGATGAATCTGCCCTTCAAATGGGTATTTTTGGGGACGAATCGACCTCAGATCGGCACTAAGACCCTTGCCCCTGGCACGTGCCTCCGCGTAGCGGGGTATTCACTCTGTCCCTGGCACTGTGAACCGTGAATTGGCATCTTGAAGCGGGAAGCTAGGCAGGAACGCCCCCGAAAAAAGGAGCTGGTGGCGACTTTGCCATCCAGCTTGCAACTACTTTTTTCCCTTTTCATCCGTTTTCCTTTGTCCATCTTTGTTAAAGATCTTTCGTCTTGTACATTGACTGAGCTGTTTGATTCTCACTCATTTGTTTTAACGCCGCTTGTTTGTTGCTCGTTGTTGCGCGCAGTGACCAACTGTTTGTACTCAATTCACGGTCCCCTACGGGATCCTGCATCTACACCTGTGCATTAGTGTGCTTTGGCAGGGATTCAACTACCGCCAGGCTCCAGCTCTTCAATCCCAAAGGGAACACACCATCAAGGACCTTATTCTCCTACCTCCATTACTTCATCATCCGTCTTTCCACTTGAGAAATCCTCTTGAGCGTCGACAACTCCTTACATCACATCTGAACCAACCGACTAGACCTATCCACGACAACATGCCTCGGGGTCGTCCTTCGACTCGGGCTACCCCCAATGCCGCTTCTGTGGCAGATGGTGAGTTTCCTCATGCCCTCATATTTTGGCATCGTTAACCAGTTCTAGCCTCACGAGAAGCATCAACTGCATCTGTTCGGATGACCCGCTCAGCTTTGACTAGAAGTCAGGCTGCATCACCATCCTTGACTCCTGTTCCAGGCGTAGCGGCTAAGCCTGCAACTGCTTCAGCGTCACGTCCACGGGGTCGTCCCAGGAAGAGTGCCCTTGCAGATGAGATAATATCTCCAGCTGCGCTGTCTCCCGCGCCAGTTGCGGCCCCCGCCCCCAGAAGACGTGGCCGCCCAAGCAAGGCCGTTGTCGTTGAAAGCGAGTCTGCATCTACATCTTCGGTGCCAACCCCCCAGGATCCAGGTTCCGAGAGTGACTATGCGACTCCCGCGAGTAGCAAGGTGCCAACTCCTGCTGCAGTTGATCATAGCAAGTCCACATCCTTCCAAGTTCAACTTCCAGGTCCTTCTATTCCACGCTCTTCCGATCGGGAGCGAGGTCTACGCAATAGCATATATTCTATGAATGCAAAAACAAAGGGTCGAGCTATCGTGGTTGACGATTCAGAGGACGAACTGGACGACTCCCGAGATGCCAAAGTAGCTCGTCGCCTGCAAAACGAAGAGTTTACCCAAGAATTGACCAACGCCATCTCGCCACCTCTTGCTCTACGTAGAAGTGCTCGCTCTTCGTTGCCTGCTGGTCCTCTTTCTTCAGCTACTCCTGCTCAGGCCTATACCAAGCGTGACAGGACATCGGTCGATCTAACTTCTAGACGAGGACGTCCACTGAAAAAGGCAAAGACTATTCCCGACTCGGACGATCCAGATATCGATATGGATGCCGAGATTGCTGCAGCAGCGCGGTTTGATTTGGACGATGATGAGGATCTCCCACCTTTCCCAGACTCAACTTTGGATGACGAGTCGTTTGGAGATAACGATGCTAGTGACGAAGACAAAGCTGCATACGTCTCAAGTGATGATGAAGATGTTCCGCTGGCCAGAACGAGAAAGTCGTTTGGAAAGCGTCCTGCACAGGGCCCTCAGACGGTATCTCGTGGGAAGGGTGCTGCGTCGTCTGCGCTGCCACCTGCTAGCACGACTCAGGAACAGGAACCGGATGCGTGGGATCAACAAATCGATGCCATTGATAGCATGCTCGGTGACGATGCCGAAGCACAGTACACCGACTCTGCTATTGAAAGTATCCTCAGTTCTAGTGACCCTGAGGGAGACGTCGACGACAACAGAGCCAACCTGCAGGCCATTGCTCGAAACCGACGTGCATATAGGCGACCGGGTATGAGCCGACGTGTCCAGAAGGAAAGAGAGCGCCTGGAGTACCATCACCCAGAGATTAAGACAATGTGGGATGACCTGGAAAACATGCCGGTACTCAACGCTGGAAGAGCAGCGCAGCCGCAAAACATCTCGCGTCAACTCAAGCCATTCCAACTCGAAGGTCTTGCGTGGATGATAGAGATGGAAAAGACGGAGTGGAAGGGTGGCTTGCTCGGTGATGAGATGGGCTTGGGAAAGACCATCCAGGCCGTGTCCCTCATCATGTCTGATTACCCCGCAAAGCAACCATCGTTGGTTCTTGTTCCCCCTGTTGCGTTGATGCAGTGGCAACAGGAGATCAAGTCGTATACCGATGGTACTTTGAAGACTTTTGTTTTCCACGGGACAAACCAAAAGACCAAAGGGATTACCGCCAAGGAGCTCAAGAAATTCGACGTTATCATGATGTCGTACAACAGCTTGGAGTCTATCTATCGAAAGCAAGAAAAGGGGTTCAAGCGCAAGGACGGTCTACACCAAGTGAAAAGTGTCATCCATTCCATCGACTTCCATCGAGTCATTCTGGACGAGGCACATTGTATCAAAACACGAACCACAATGACCGCCAAGGCATGCTTCGCACTCAAAACCAAATACCGTTGGTGCTTGACTGGTACGCCTCTTCAGAATCGAATCGGAGAGTTCTTCTCCCTGATTCGCTTCCTCAATATCCGACCCTTTGCTTCTTATCTGTGCAAGCAATGTCCTTGTTCGACGCTCGAATGGTCGATGGATGAGAACAGCCGATGCTCTAGTTGTAAGCACGCCGGAATGCAGCATGTTTCTGTCTTCAACCAGGAACTTCTCAACCCTATTCAGAAGTTTGGTAACATTGGTCCTGGACGTGAGGCTTTCCGCAAGCTCCGGCTGATGACCGACCGCATCATGCTGCGTCGTCTTAAGAAAGACCATACCAATTCTATGGAGCTTCCTGTCAAGGAAATCTACGTTGACCGACAGTTTTTTGGAGAAGAAGAAAACGACTTTGCCAACAGCATCATGACCAACGGTCAACGCAAGTTCGATACTTACGTTGCTCAGGGTGTTCTTTTGAACAACTACGCCAATATTTTTGGTCTCATTATGCAGATGAGACAAGTTGCCGATCATCCTGACTTGCTTCTGAAGAAGAATTCCGAAGGAGGCCAGAATGTGCTCAATTGTGGCCTCTGCGATGAGCCTGCTGAGGACACGGTGCGCAGTAAGTGCAAGCATGACTTTTGCAGAGCCTGTGCCCGTGACCACATCAACAGGATTGCTGAGCCTGACTGCCCTCGTTGCCATATCCCCTTTGTGATCGATCTCGAGCAGCCAGAGATCGAACAAGACGAAAACCTTGTCAAGAAGAATTCCATTATCAACCGAATCAAGATGGAGAATTGGACCTCGTCGTCCAAGATTGAACTGCTTGTTCATGAGCTACACAAGCTCCGCTCTGACAATGCTTCGCACAAGTCGATTATTTTTTCGCAGTTCACAACGATGCTGCAGCTCATCGAGTGGCGTCTTCGCCGAGCTGGTATCACCACGGTGATGCTTGACGGTAGCATGACTCCTGCGCAGCGACAGGCTTCGATTGAGCATTTCATGAACAACGTGAATGTTGAATGTTTCTTGGTTTCACTCAAGGCTGGTGGTGTGGCTCTGAATCTGACTGAAGCCTCTCGAGTCTTCATTGTCGACCCGTAAGTTTGTGCAGCCGTTTATTTTTAGTCAATCACTAACCTTTATAGATGGTGGAACCCAGCTGCGGAGTGGCAGTCGGCTGATCGATGCCACCGCATTGGACAGACTCGACCCTGCACGATCACGCGCCTATGCATTGAAGATTCGGTCGAGAGCCGAATGGTGTTGATCCAGGAGAAGAAGACCAACATGATTCATTCGACGGTGAATGCAGACGACAAAGCGATGGATTCACTTAGTCCCGAGGACATGCAGTTCCTTTTCCGTGGCTCTTGAACAAACTTATGTTGATCAAATCATTGTGATTTTACAGTGTACTTTGGCACGGAGCAGCTTATGTTTTGGCGTTTATACTTGTTTTCTACTCAACGGACAACCGTCATATCTCAAGATAATTCTCGAGGGAAGATGAGAATCCTGTACATTATGTGGCATCGTAGCCACTGGACAGACAGTTAGGGAGCGTACATGGAGTCAGGCGCAAGAGCCGAGCACATAAGGAATTGCTTCTACGATGTAGTCTGGGCCGATTTGGTACTCAGGGGTTATGCGTGTACTAGTTGAATGAATAGATGCACCCGAGAAGACTTGTGCCTGAACTGGTGAGCAGAAAAATCATGAGAATTTGTGTCACGCGTACGCATGTGGCACAAAACAAGGGGTTGACTAGCATTTGAGAGGACAATTGAGGTGTCGATATTAAGCAGTATCTAACCAGTCTATCTAGCTCTTATTTTCTGGAATCTCGCCACAGCGATCAATGTGTACTGTAATTACCACCCACGTTTTAGATGGATTCAACGCAGGAAAAAAGGTTCTCCAAATCGAGAATACGAAAGTAACGTTTCTAGCTAGCCATTTGGCAGCATCAAAATTTGATCAAGACCCATATTCCAAATCATAGACCGAGGAGAGCTTTGGCGCCGGGCTCGCTGCAGATGTAGATGACATCGTGGGCGTTGGAGAAGCCGTTGAACTGGGTGGCGGAGCACTTTGTGTAGGCACCCATGTCCTCAAAGTAGAGCCAGTCGCCGACGTCGAGGATCGAGTTGAAGCGGGTGCTCTCGGTGATGCGGTCGATGCCGTCGCAAGTAGGGCCCCAGACCGAGTACTCGAAGCCCTCGCCGACGGGGGTGGGCTCAGCGGCTGGAGTGTCGAAGAGGGTCTTTCCAGCGGCGCGGAGGACCTTTGCGACGGGCTGCTGGTGGTCAAACATGATGTTTGAGAAGTTGCCATAGACACCGTCGTTGACATAGACCATGTAGCCCTTGCCATCGAGGGTGGGGTCCTCGACGGTGCGACGGGCGATGATGTTGCACGCGATGGTGAAGGCGGTGGCGACATAGTAGCGGCCTGGCTCGGCGATGATGTCGACGTTGCTGTGAGGCGGGAAGAACTCGTCAAGGGCGCCACGGAGGACAGTGGCCATGGCCTCGAAGGTCTCACCGCAGAAACCACCACCGACGTCGAGGGTGCGCATGGCAAAGCCAAGTTCGCGGGCCTGCTGGAAGACGGTGTGGGCGTCACGGACAGCCTTGAAGAAGGCGAGGGGGTCGGAGGCGCCGGACCCAACGTGGAAGCTGACGCCGACAACGTTGAGGCCAAGGTCCTTTGCGAGGGCGAGGAGAGCCTCGGTGGTGTCCATAGCGGCGCCAAACTTCATGCTGAAGCGGCAGAGGGACTCGCTGTCGTCGGTCATGATGCGGAGGAAGAGCTCTGCTCCCGGGTAGAGCTTTGCAATCTTGTAGAGCTCGTCGGCATTGTCAAAGGTCATCTGCTTGACGCCCACAGACTTGACGTATCGGACATACGAGTTGGTCTTGCAGGGCTGGGCGTAGATGATGCGGTCGGGGCTGAGGCCTGCGGACAGGACCTGCTCGATCTCAGCCTTGGAGGCACAGTCGAAGCCGGTGCCGAGCTCAGAGAGGAGCTTGATGATCTGAGCATCGGGGTTGCACTTGACGGCTGATGCATGCGTTAGTTGCTGTAGAAGCAGTGAGGAGTCGTGTAGACTCACCATAGAAGGGTCGGACACGAGGGAGGTTCTTCTTCCAGCGGATATGCTGGCGGTAGACCTCGCCGAGGTCGGCGACGAAGAAGGTATCTTCGTCACCAGGCTCACACATCTCATGGTCAATGGCTTCCACACGCTGGTGGAGAGCCTGGCCGATGAGTTGCTTTGGGTTAATCACGCCATGTTGCTCAAGAGGTTCCTGAAACAGGGATTTCTTTAATGCGACATGAGGATGATTGACATTGTGGTTGTAAGTGTCGAGGACGGCCGTTGCCATAACCATATCCCAAACAGTTGCGGGGGTGTTTGTTTGGAGAGTTGACGAGAGGGATTGAGTACCGTAAGACTGGATATACGGCGATGCGAGCGAGCTCGTTTTGAGTTGTGTAAAGTAGTAGTGATAGTAGTAGTAATACTAATTAGATAGAATGCTCAACCGGATGGGTTCAGCAGGCGTTAGGGCGGTCGAGAGCGGTAGCAAACTGATCCCTCAGTGATCTGGCGAGGCCTCCTCGACTCTTCCTCGGCAAGAGGAAGAACCTCTAGGATCCTCCTATGCGGCAGCTGGCGGGTGTCGAAGAACGACGGGGGAGGCTGGTCGAATTGGGGGTTGTGCAAGACGGAAAGATCGAGGTTATCGTCGAGCAGCAGCAGCGGCGGGAGGAGGGATAGCGTTGATGATGTGGGAGGGCTTGCAGAGGCTGAAATCTTTGTCACTGACGAAGCTCACGGCCGGAGGAGCCGTGGTTGGAGCGGTGCCTTTGAGAAGACCAAAGGCAGGTCGAGATATTGGGGGGAAGTAGAGCAGCTGTAGAAGTGCTCTAGTGGGAGTGTTTGTTGTTTGTGCTGGTGAGGCTGTAGAGTAGAGTCTTGTTGTCGTGATAGATAACTGGGACAGTTGTCGAGGGAGAGAGACGGAGAAACGGGAGGGGGGAAGACGAGGGTTTTATTCCGTAGACAGAGGTCGAAGTTGTTCTCGAGTCTGTGCTGAAGATAGGTACAGTAGCATAAATATCCGGGCTCGAGTGGTTGGTCAACGAAGCAAAAAGGTGGAGAGAAGAGTGTCGTGCCTGTGGAGGTGGTGACAAGTTTATACCCAGGTTTGAGAGAAATTTTTGCCCTCCACTGTGACGTTTTGGGGAGGATACTTGCCGGGGGGTCGAGAACTTGGTGGCGCAGTACAGTACCTCTAGGGGGGGCTTGCTTAGTGGTTGGTGATGGTGCCTGACTATCAATTGAATGCAACCGAATAGATAGTGGTCAGAGCATCACTATGGTATTATTACCAATTTATTCAAAATTATAGCCAAATGTGCCTGGCAATACTGGCATGATGCCCTCTCTCTCTCTCTCTCTCTCTCTATCTCTCTCTCTCTCTCTCTCTCTCCAACTGGCGGTGATAAACATGGCACTTCTATTATAGTACAAGTACCAATGTACAGAACCAGGCTAGAAAAAAACCCCGCGCTAAACCTAAACTTGAGAGACAGACCTAGCGGTAGACAATCCCATTGGCCACCAAGCTCACACAACTTCCAGAGTCTCGGGAAATACAAGACACGGGGAAGAATATACGTTACATTGCAAGGCAGCCATATCCGTATATATCTACCTACCCGTGCATGCCCGTACATACAAACCGTGCATAAACCTTGCGGACCTTTTGACTGCTGACCGATAGAGACACCGACTTTCACAGACAGACAGACACCTACCTATCTACCGCGTAGCGTAGTGTATGCGTCATGGTATGGATTCAACTCAACCAAGGATATGATACCTATCCATCAACTCCGGACCACATAAATTCCCTCACCCCGGAAGCAACTGAACCTAAAAACTGGAGCCCAGCCTTACGCGGTCAGGCATCGGGACTACAACAACCCAAGCTTTCAACTCAAGCTCAAGCTCAAGCTCCAGTCGTCATCAACCCAAAGGTCAGCCAGCATAATAATCCGCACATGCCGTGAATACTATACATGTACTCTGCTCTTTAGTCCAGTAAATCCATCGCTCAAGGACTCCGGCTCTGATAGAACGAGCTGCTCCTCTCTCCTCTTCCCAACCACCACACCCAATCTTTTCCGCTGCAGCCAGCCGGTCATAGAACTGCTTCGTGCTTGGTGCTCGCGCTCCGCAGCCCCGAGGATTCCAAAGGACCGGGCCGAAAGGCAGCTTCTGAGAAAGGGGTTGAAGTTGATACAAGAAAGAGAGTGCTTGATATCATCTTGCGTTGCTCTGTGGTCTACGTGCCATGGAATGGGCACAAAGATGTATCGTATCTGAACGCGTAACAAAGAAAAAGAAGAGAAAACGAAAGAGAGCAAGCCCCCTCCCCCTCCCCCACAAAAAGTCCCAAATATATCCGCTGCAAGGCAACGTCTTGAGAAGGGTCGTCTATTCTCTGTTGCATCTGCGTAATATACACTTCATCGTACACTCATCATAAGCTTCGTCTATCCTTTTGCATGCTGCCGCTTCCAGCTCTAAAGACCATAATTAGCTCTATAATCTTCATTACTCGGCGCCCTTGACATCCATCTCGCGGATCTTCCATTCGCCGTCAACCCATGACTGCTTCTCTCCAAGGAAGGAAACTCTGCCTTCACCCTTGGCGATTCCGTCGACGAGGTAGCGCTGCGCCGCCTCGCGAACCTGATCCTTGGTGACATCCAGAAGCTGCTCGCGCTTCTTCTGCTTCATCTCTTCGGTAATGCCGGACAGGAATCGGCCCATGCCCTCCTGGTTCACGGACTTGGGGGCGTCCACTCCCTGGAACACAGAGATCTTGGCTTCCTCCAGATCACGGTCTGTCCACTTTTTGTCGACCGCCCACTGGCCAGCATTACGCATGATGCTCAGGGTGTTCTGGGGGTTGGGATCGCGGTAAGAGTAGAACCCGAATACACCCTCAAGAGCCCGAGAGTAAGCGCCTCCACCATATGCGCCACCCTTTTCACGGATCTCATGATGTAAGTGCTTGTGTGTGAGCAGCTGAGACAGGATCTGAAGAGGCGCACCCTCCGCGGCCGTATACGACGTAGTCGGCACCGACAGACCACCATAGTATACTTGATAGGGCAAAGGATAGAAAGTCTTGCTGTCTCGGGGAAGTTGTCGGGGAGACGGATTCTTCAAGTTGAGGGGGTCTCGGGACAAGTTGCCCATAAACTTCTGGAGCGAAGCACCATTCTCCGCCACGCTCTCTGAGCCGCAGGTGATCGCGGTACGAATGTTTCCACCCGCGAGCGCGAAGCTCTGGATCTGTTTGAGCTTGGAGATGACATCCTCCAGCTTGTCTGTCTCGGGCCGGCTGGCCAAGGATGTCACCAGCTGAACCTGAGAGAGGCCAGACACTTGCTGACGCAGCCACGCAGTACGAGTGAGACCAGACTCTGCGCTGCCCATAGCAAATCGATGACCAGTGGACGCAATATCGTTTACGACACCGTCAGCAGAAGCCTGAAGCAGCTGTCGAATCCGGAGAGCTGCCTCGGGACTGTCAAAGTCGGTTCCCAAGACAAGCTTCTGAATGATATCAAACATGACCGGAACATTGTGGTCCAAAGCCATACCAGTGAAGATAATGCCCTCGCTGGCGGCGTGGAAGTCGGTAGGAGATGGTGTGCAGTGGTAGCCCACAGAAACGCCGCCCGTCTTCAGCTTGATCAAGTCCTCAAGCTGCTCCATGTTTAAATCTTTAGTGCCGAGACGCATGATGCTGTCTGTAAACAGGGGAACCAGCTCGCGCAGCTCATCAGGCAAGTTCTCCAACGTGTTGATGGCACGGAAGTATGTCAAGCCGTTGGTTGGAGCCTCGTGCCACTGGATCTTGACTCCGTTGGCGTTCTCATCCCGGACCACCACAGGCTCCTTGTTTCGGGGAATATCCTTGACATGAACGGTGGGCAGGCAGCTCAGATCTTCGGTGTTAGTCTTATTCTGCTCAACCAGAAGTTCCTGCTCTTGCTTCTCGAAATGCTGTCGGGCGTTCTCCTCGCCACCAGCCTCCTTGATCGCCGCCTGGATCCTGGTTGATAGCCGCTCCTGCTCCTCCTTAACCAAGTCCTCGCCATATGTCGTTGAAGGGGCCATGGTAAATGTCAGAGTGTTGTCGTTGAGCAGATACTTGTCAATCAGGCTCTCTAGGTAGTTGCCCTCGGCCATCTTGGCCTGGAAACCAGTGATAGTATCGTTCCAAGCAAGTGAGTCAAAGGGGTCGACACCGTTAAACCACTTGGGCTTAAGGCGGTTCAGCATGGAGAATCCAAAGTTGGCGGTCTTGTGCTTAAGTGCCAACTCCAGCTGGTGTAGTGAACCATCGATCTTGGTCTTGTCGAATCCCTTATCCCGGGCATCTCGCAAAATGTGCTGAACCTTTTCCTTGAGCTTGGGAACATCACCTTCCTGTACGCCGGTAAGACCGATAGAGAAGATACCCTTCTTGGCAGAACTGTCGTATCCAGCATTAGGGCTCCAATCGGCGCCCATGCCAGCCTCAATAAGGCCACGGTACAGGGGAGAGCCGTAACCGTCCATCAAAAGGGTGGATAAGAGGGCGAGAGAGAAGGACTCAAGAACATCGGTAGTATCTCCCATAATCCACGACACAGAAGTCTTGTATTGGCGATCGGGGTCCACGAGAGGATCAAGAGGACCGTAGAGAGTCACATCCTTGGGGCCGTCCAGTGTAACGGGCTCATGAATCTTCCTGTCCCCCTGAATCTTCTCGAAAGCTTGGAGTTGAGCGTTGACTTGCTGAAGGTGATCGGCTAGAGGCATGTCACCATACGTGAAGACCTTGGCGTTGCTAGGGTGGTAGTGTTCGGCGTGGAATCTCTGCAGTTGCTCGTATGTGAGATCAGTGATCTTCTGGGGGTCACCGCCTGAGTTGTTGATATCCGGGAAAATATGATCGTGGAATCGAATGTAGTAAAGGTATCCAGCATCCGACATCTGACCCTTCATCTCATTGTAGACAACACCCTTGAATACCAACTTCTTACTGGCCTCATCCTCAGCAAGGGGGTTTTCGGGACCGATTCGCCAGCCCTCCTGGGTAAAGTCGGACTTTTTCAGCAATGGGTGCAATGTTGAGTCAAGATACACAGACATCAGGTTCTTAAAATCTTGCGCATTGGTGGTGGCAAAGGGGTAAAAAGTGTGGTCCGAGGCCGTGAAAGCGTTCATAAAGTTTGATAGCGTTCGTGGGAGCATCTTGAAGAAAGGGTCTCGAATAGGATATCTGTGGATGGTCAGTCTCCTGCTGCAACAGTTCCATACCAAGAAGACGAATTTCGTACTTTTCGCTACCACACAGCGTCGTGTGCTCTAGGATATGAGGAATACCGGTATCGTCCGGAGGGTTTGTCTTGAAGCCGATCGAGAAGACATTGTTGCTGTCGTCGCGGGCAATATGAAGATAGTCGGCGCCGGTCTTATCATGTTGCAGATGCAGAGCCGTCAACTCCAATTCTGGCACATGCTTGGATCGAACAAGGGTGAAGCCATGAAGCTTCTCGCCGGGCTTTGGGAATTGCGACAGCTCCGTCACGGCCTTTCGAGCGCCGGCGGCGGCGTTGCGAAGCATTGTAGCTGAGAGTAATTATAACACAAGATAGAAAAAGAAAGTAATAATACAAGAGATGCAGACCCAGAAGTATACAAATTGGTTGGGATGGGGAGTAATATGGCAAAGAGATTACTCAGTTATTGCCGTTAGAATGAATGGAGATTTTGATGCATGTAATGACGCCGGAACGTCTCGCCCCGAGAAAAGTGGAAGGGTCTGATGTACGTACCCTTGCACTGCCTGTAGTTCGAGGCAGCTAATAAACTTTTATTACATGTTAGCCACGGTTTCTTAGGGGTTATCTTTAAATGTTCTATGAAGAAAGATTCTAATCAGTTATATAACCAGAAAACTTCATCATGATCATACAGAGTGTTTTACATACTATCTAGGTAATGTGAGTAGTAATCTACTATAACACTCAAAATCTGGAAGAGCTGGCTGAGAAGAGTCCCGCCTTGCCCGCCCACGTCAGTAGCCAAGGATTCATGCGTAATTAGTGGGCACCAGTCAGTAAAAGACCACTGTGCGATAGCGCCAGGGCCCCTAAAACTGCATTAGTCATTGTTGGTGCAGTATCTTGCTGTCAGCAACACGGGCAGACAATCTGCTAGCTCCCTAGCAACGAATCAACTCAATCACCACAAAGGTTCCATGGCAAAACCTATCCATGCCTCCAAGCCTCCATTCCATGAGCCCTCCATTCTGTGACATCCCAGCGACTGTACATAATTCTTGGATGACCAACGAGCCCTGGCTTCTACGCTGTGCGCCTCCAGATTCAAGATAGGTCGCACTGCCGCCGTTGCTCAGCGTCCGTGGCCATTGCCATTATCACATCACATCACAGCACATACTACACAGAAGCCCCTCGAGGTACGAAAGATATTGACTCGTCAACCACTCAACGTCCCTCTCTGCGCTGCACAGTGGGTACTTGTTGCGTGAACTTGACTAACAGCATCTTCTTGCACCTTTAGCAATATCCAAATCCTGTATTGATATTGTTTACTCTGCTCCCTCTCGCGACTCTGACTTCGACCCCTCCCCGAATCCGCTGACTCGAGTGTTTTCGCCTGCGACCTGCCGAGACCACATCCATCCCACCCGCCTCGATGCCCTCGGGTCTTCCTGCCCTCGTGACCCCCGCATAAACGATTGTCGTCCACTGCCCTGGCCTCCATCGTTGTCAATTCGGCGATGCCTGCCAGTCAGTTGGACGCTCCTCTAGCCAACGGGCACGACGGCCACGTCCATCAACCTGCGACAGCGAGAAAGTCCAAAGGCAAGAAGACCATGGATTCCAACGAGGCATCACGTCTGCTCCATGCGCGGATATCCCAGCTGGAGCAGGATGCAGCGGGGGAGAAGGACCAAGAGCTGGAGATTGGTGCGTTTTGCCCTCGGCTGCAGACAGCGAACTCAAATCCTATGGGCAAGCGACGGTATATGCTGATATGTGGATGGTACAGAACGCGAAGTCAAAAGGGCGAATCGGGATCTTCTTCAACAGGTCTCTAAGATGGATAACATGCAGAAAATCGACCATCTCACCAAACGGTCTAGCGAGCTGTTGGCTGATATGCGAAGGCTGGAGCGTGAAAACCAGAAGAACAAACGCCGCGGAGACAATCTACAGAAGGAGAGAGATGCGAGCCGAACGGAACTGAGCAAGACGGTGGGGTTGAAGGAGAAACTCGAGAAACTTTGTCGCGAACTACAGCGGGACAACAACAAGATGAAGGTTGGTGGCGGAACTGAGATGCGAGAGTCTAAAACTGACCGCACAACTATTAGAACGAGAACAAGGAACTTCAGACAACCCAGAAGCGTAACAACACTCACTGGGACGAGAAGTACGCCACTCTATTATCGAAACTCGAAGGGTATCAAGAAGAGAAAGATACGCCGAAGAAGCAGGTTGTAGATATGGAGGTCGAAGAACTGTAAGGCTTCGCGCGACTCGATACAGTATTCTCTGCCTACTAACGTATCCCACAGTTTCCGAGTTCGCTTCAAGTCCTTTATCGAACAATATGAATTACGCGAGCTGCACTTTCATTCTCTAATGCGCACCAAAGAACTCGAGGTCCAGTACCATATGGCGCGATACGAGAGAGAAAAGAAGAACGCAGAAGCCGAATCAACCAAGGCCCGGCATCTCCAAGCACAAGTGCAAGCGTTTACCAAGACAGAAACGGAGCTCAGAAACCAGCTGAATGTATACGTGGATAAGTTCAAGCAGGTGGGTGGATTCAAGCAAGCTAGTTCGGCATGTTGACTAATGGCACAGCAGGTGGAGGACACCTTAAACAACAGCAATGACCTTTTTCTGTCTTTCCGTAAGGAGATGGAGGATATGTCCAAAAAAGGCAAGCGGTTAGAGAAGGAGAACGAGGCCCTGAAGCGTCAGAAGGAGGCGACGGCTGCCAACATCATCCGCATGGCCGAAGAGCGACAGGACTGGAAGAAGAAGACAGAAACCGCCGAGAAGAAGACCGAGAAGCTCATGAGCATCATCCAACAGATGCAGCAACAGGGACGTAAGGTACCACCCGGCGTGGCCAACACTGTCGAGAGTTGTTATTCAGACAGCCACGGAGGGAATGAAGGAGACGAAAGTGACTACTCTGACGAGGACGGCGAAGAGGAAGAACTTAGCGAGTTCGACGACGATACAGAGGAGGAACCTCAGGGCAACGATCAGACAACGCCGGTAGCGTACGGTCCTGAACGCCCCCCTCAGCCAGTTTCTTCGGCCGCGACAAACGGGCACTAGGAGGCCACTCAGGAACAGGCCCAAGCTGTAGCCACAACTTTGAACGTTAACGAGGAGAGGAATTCGGACGTCTCGCCAGCAGACGCCGCTGTTGGACAAACTCAAGGCGAAGGGTTATTCTCCGCATTTCAATCGGACATGACGCGAGAGGAATTCGGCCAGTTGTTTGAAGACATGGTTGATTACATCTTGCGTACCGAGGAGCAACTGGGACTCGAGTAGTTGGCTATCCGGTTGGGTTACTTTCCAGAGATGCATTTTTTGTTGCTGTTTGCTGTTGCGTGTAAGATGTATAGGTATTGTCGTAGTTTGCACACCTACTGTTGGAGCATTGACGTCTTGATTCTACCCGTTGGTGTTGAAGCTGCATAAATGGGCATGTCAATGACTGCAAGATCATGAAGTTGATGATTCACGCCAACAAATGAATTGACCAATACGAATGATATCAGTGTTGTCTTTGTATCACATAACTATACTACCTATTTCATGTTGTATCTCAACGTTGTATTGCGTTGGAACTACCGAGATCGGGATGTCGGGGAATGTCGCCGCCGACGCGATTACGTTGCGTTGGAGTTAGACTTAGGCCAGATCTACCATCCCACTTTGAGTTCGCGACGTGGTTCTTACATCTACAACACCAGGTTTACGGTCTCTATCAACAGCACCGCAACCATGGATTTCCTTCAGGTACGTAGTATTCATCTTTAGCAGAGAACTGATCTGCCCGTATCAATTCAATATGTCAATGCGATAATGATCAACCGCTAACTCTCCCGCAGCGCCTCGCGCGCTTCCTCGATCGCCCGCTCTTCCCATGGAAGAAGCTGATCATGGGCTTCTCCGTCGGCCAATACCTCTTCGAGACTTTCCTCACGCTCCGCCAGTACCGTGTCCTCCAGAAAACCACTCCCCCTGCCGTCCTCTCCAAGGAAGTCTCCCAGGAAGTCTTTGACAAGTCGCAAGCCTACGGTCGCGCCAAGGCGCAGTTTGAAATTATCAACGGTCTCTACTCTCAGCTTCAGAATCTCGCCTTTATGCAATTCGATATCCTCCCTAAACTCTGGTCCTGGTCTGGTGATTTCCTGCTCAGATGGGCTCCTGCTCGCTTCTCGGGCGAGATCAGCCATACTATTGTCTTTGTCTTAACCTTTGCCGTTATCACCCAGATTCTTCGTCTTCCTGCTTCGATCTACCAGACATTTGTCCTTGAGGAGAAGTTCGGCTTCAACAAGCAGACTCCCAAGCTCTTCGTTACCGACCTTGTCAAGACCCAGGCTCTCACCTTCGTCCTCGCGCCCCCTTTCCTCGCCGGTTTCCTCAAGATCATCCAGAAGACGGGCAACCAGTTCTTCTACTACCTCTGGCTCTTCGTTATCGCCCTCCAGGTCTTCATGATCACCATTTACCCGGTCGCCATTCTCCCCCTGTTCAACAAGCTGTCTCCTCTCGAGGACGGCGAGCTCAAGACAAAGGTCGAGGCTCTCGCCGCAAGCCTCAAGTTCCCCCTCCACGAGCTCTACGTTATCGATGGAAGCAAGCGAAGCGCCCACTCCAACGCCTATTTCTTTGGTCTCCCCTGGAAGAAGCACATTGTCATCTACGATACTCTGATTGAGAAGAGCGAGCCCGAGGAGGTTGTCGCTGTCCTCGCGCACGAACTGGGTCACTGGAAGCTTGGTCACACTACCAGCCTCTTTGGCATTTCTCAGGTAAATACACTCAAATCATGTCCGCCAGCTGCAGAAACTAACTCTACAATTTCTAGGCTCACTCCTTCTACATCTTCCTCCTCTTTTCTGTCTTCATCAATAACCACTCTCTCTACTCTTCCTTTGGTTTCTTCAAGGAGCACCCCATCATCGTTGGCTTCATTCTCTTTTCCGACGCTCTCGCCCCTATGGACCTCGTCATCACCCTGCTCATGCACATCGTCAGCCGCAAGTTCGAGTTCCAGGCCGATGCCTTCGCCAAGCAGCTTGGTTACCCCGAGCAGCTCGCCCGCTCGCTCCTCAAACTCCAGATCCAGAACCTCAGCACCATGGACGCGGACTGGATGTACGCTAGCTACCACTTCTCCCACCCTCACCTGTCAGAGCGCCTCAACGCTCTCGGCTGGAAGGGCTCTGAGGGTGTCACCGAGGGTGTCACTGACAAGGCGCTCAACTCTGACAAGGAGGGCGTGGTCAAGGCCAGTGGTCGTGACGAGCTGTGATCTTGTAATAAAGTAGAACGCAGCATTTAGATAAGAGGTATTTCTCTAGGTAAGATCTCAGTTAGAGATTTGTTAGAGTTTAGGAAAACGGCGGGGTGGAAACTGGTCATCTAGAAGGGCCTTGGTCACCCACCCTTAGACATAGATCCAGACTCACATGTACAATACAATATAAAAACTCAGTGTATTTCTGCGTCACATCTATTTATGGCATTGCTACCGATATGCTCTTGCTGACTCTAGAGTCTACCTGAGCGCCATGTGCTTTGTTTCTGATCCGTTCCGCTTCGTCTAATCATCATATGAATCATCAGAGTCGTAGGATCCCTCTGAACCTTCCAGACCATCGTCTTCTTCCTCAGACTCCTCCTCCTCCTCGCCATCCTCGGGCTTCAGGCCATAGTCATCGTGGAAGTAGCTGAGCTCGTGAGTCTGGACCTTGTAGCCCATCCCCTTGAAAGCCGTTTCCATGCCCTGCGTTAAGTTAGTGATGGTCTATGTATAAAGCAGGGAATAACGAACCTCTTGCATGATCTTGGCAGCGGTCACAACGACGTTGCTCTTGCCGGGTTCAAAGCATGGGAGAATAGTCTCGCGGAGAGCAGTCTTGATCTCATCAATCGTAACGGCCCGCACGCGTCGCAATACCTCCTTGTCCCAGTCCTTGGGCAAGCCGCGCACAACGCCCTGGACAAAGTTCTGCTGTGCGGCACTAGGCATGGTTGACTGCTCGTCGGCAAACATGACGACAATCTGGCTGATGGTGCCCTCGAGCAGGTGGTGGTCGATCTCGACTTCACCGTCGGCGATCTTCTGGATGGCGTCCTTGGAGGCCTTGAGGGCCTTGTAGGCGTCGGGCGAACGGTACACAAAGTACGAGATGATGCCGGAGTTGATGTCACGGGAGAAGTAGACGCCATAAGCGTAGCCGGCGCCTCGGACGGCGTTCCAGAGCGGACCTTCGGCGGCTTCGAGGTAGCCGATGGCGACCATGATAGAGGCGAGGCGAGGGTCGGTGAAGGAGGCCAGACCTTGGGCTGTTGAGACCGAGTAGGAACTCTCAAGAGTAGTCATGGGGATGATGACAGCGCCGACTGATCCTGGCTTGCGACCTTCGTCGTTCAGCAGGCTGACAGGTTTGGGAATTGCAATCATATCCTTAGCCTCGGTCAGAGACTTGGATAGAGTGTCCCATGTAGACAAAGGTTCGGGAAGAGTAGCAAGGTTGGCTGTGACAAGGAAACGGAGGTTCTGGAAAGTGAAGAGCGAGTCTCTAACAGTGTTGAACCAGCCGACGACCTTTTCAGGCTCCTTCTCAAGAAGCTTCTTGAGTCGTTTCAGATACACGGCACGAACCAGCACACGCTTGGCCACGGCCATTGAAGACTTTTCCATGTGTAGAGCGGCACTGACCTCGCTGGCCATAGACTTACCGTCACGCTTTGACTCGGGGATGTCAGCCAGAGCCTTGGTGACGCTGGCTTTGAGACGCTGAGGGTCAAAGATGGAGTCGAACATCATGGTACGGGTCCATTCGACAGCCGCAGCGTACTTGTCGGGCTCAACCTGGAACTGGATCATGATGCTGTCAGGGTCGCTGAGATAGCGGGCCGAAGTGAGGGAGTAGCTGATAGTGTCTCTCTCGAGCTCCATGACCACCTGCTCGAAACCGACTTGCTTTCCATCACGCATGATGTGCGTGTTGAAGAAGTTGTCGCTAAAGATGGGCATCAGGGGCTTCAGCTCGTTGGGTACCTGGGAAGTGCCAATGTGAATGGTGATGTGGACAAAGTTGGTCGGGACATCTTCGAACTGAATGAACAGAGGAAGCTTGCCTTGAGGCGCCTCATCGATGGCCTTCTGCGCAGAACCAGCACCCAATCCAACTGCGCGAGCATGTCCTGAGCGGGCAGTATCAGACTCGATGAAATGGATAGAGTCAGTGCTAGGAACGCTCCAGCGATCAACAACAGCGGCGGGAATAGGCTCGTCGTTCTTTGTCTTGGCCTCTTCGAGACGCTTGGCGAGCTTTTCGAGACCATCGGCGCCCAAGTCTTCCTTGCGCTTGGCGATGCGGGCTTCTTCGTCCTTCTTCATCCTAGTAGCCAGCTCGTTGGAAGGCTTGCCGAGGATAGAAATGTGAGGAGCATCAGCCATCCACTTGCTGAGGAAGTCCCGCCATTGCTTATCCGTCCACTTCTCCAGGACATCATACTCTTCCAAGTTCTCAAGATCCCTGAGTGTAGAGCCGTCTCGCTTACCGAAAAGGTAATCAGTGATGATATTGGTAGCGTAGAAAGACTCGGATGTCTCAGCATGGTACTTGACCTGACGTCTCTCACGGCGAATGCACTCTCTCATGTATTCCATGTCAATCGGCTTTGAGGCAACCTCCTTGAGCAGCTCAAACAGTCGCTTCTCGACAAACTCGAGCTTCTCAGTAGCAACACCTGTGGGCTGTAGCCAGATGACGGAATTAGGTCGAGGGTCTAGCCAGTATGAGACTGAACTGGCAAGTTCCTCTTTCTCGACGATGACATTCTCCAGAATGGATACTGAAGAACCACAGAGGTAAGTGAGGAGAACATTAAGCGCTGATGAATCGATGAGGTCGATGCAGTTGGGCCCAAAGAACCCAACAAGAACCTCGCCGACTGACTCGTCCTCCTCTGGAAATTCAGCTGTGACGATCTGTGTCTCGTTGATCTTGGGGGGCTGGGCAGAGTCGATCCAAGGTCTGTTGAGTGACTGTTAGTAAATGCATACTTTTTTAGATTTTTGGGTGCTAACCTCTGGAAAGGGGTATCGAGAGAGGGAATGTCATCTTTGATGGACTCCTCAAACTCTTCGAGAATCTGTAGGAGCTCGTCCTGATTCACCTCTCCGACAAGAACCAGACACAAGTTCCGCGGCTGGTACATATCGCGGTGGAATTGGCGGATACGCTCAGGGGTCAAGACTCGAAGGGCATCGGTCATGCCTCCAGTCTCGTAGCGGAAACCAACGTTTTCGGGGTAGAGGAGGCGGCGAGCCTTGAGATCCATGATCTCAGAGCTGCGGAATTGCACGGCTTGCATCTCAGAATAGACGACGCCAGCATCATTGCCTTCGCCATCGATGTGCCAAACCTCAGTCACAATGCCCTCATCTGTAATGGTGGGCAAGATAACATGCTCAAGGTAAACAGGGAGAATCTGGGCGAAACCATCCCATCCAGCGGTTTCGAGGGTGTAGGCAGTGTGGTCAGTAGCAGTCCAGGCATTTGTGTGTGAGTAGGCTCGCGAAGAGAGCTTATCGAGAAGACCCTTGTATTGGTAGCTCTTGGAGCCCATAAAGACGAGATGCTCGAGAGTGTGAGGAGCACCTGAGTCGTCAAAGATCTCGGTGGCTAAAGTGAAGTAGCCATTGAGCTTGGGACCTTTGCGGTCAGCGACAACGACTTGCATGCCACTGCGCTCCGAGACATATTGGGTGATTGTGCAAGGAGCATAGTCTGTCTTGAAGCTCTGTATCTTGCGGAAGTGCGACTTTGAAGTTTCAGAAGGCATCTTGAAGTGTTTGATGCCTGTGAGGCCCCAAAGAGAACTTGGTAAGTTAGCTAGATGCTTTTGATGTGAAAAGAAGTAAGGATGTGTGGCAGGAAGTGAAAAGAGTCAGGCTCATAGGATGGAAAAGGCGGTAATCAATTTAGTGAAGCATTGTTCTTGGGATAAATGAGAAGAATAGGCTACAAGAGAGGCAAACTGAAGCATTAAATGCCATGCAATGAGAGATATGAGAAGCTGTAACCCAAGAACAGACAAGACTGAGAATATGACTGACTCAATGCTCGTAATGACAAAGGATGAGTTTAAAACGATAAGACAAATGGTTATCCTGAGCAAGGCGACTACCGCAGCAACAGCATATTGTGAACGAGGGTATTTGGGTGGCATCACGACTAAGAGAGTATCTTGTCGATGGTCTTCATTCCCGGAGGGAGTGAGAGCAGCAGCTTACAGCTAGCTACATAGAGTTTGAGGAGTGTTTCATTCAAATATGAAGAACATATACAGTGCCTTCAAGTGAAGATTTGAGAAAAGAAAGGTGGTGAGATATGCTGTTATAAGACTTGTCGTGTAGAACTGTTACACAGCCAAGAAGAGAAGAAAAAGACCCCGCTATGGTGAGACTGTTGATGAAGAGAGAGAAGAGAGAGAGAGGGGATTATAAAAACAAGACAGGCAAGACTGAAAGGCACAGAAAAAGGAATACGTGGCACACGGTGCAGTCAGCAAACTTGAGAAAATACCACTCACCTTCAAAAGTTGGTTGAGTACTGGAGGTACTGTGAAGTAGTGAAGAGAGAGAACTCAAGACGAGGAAGAGGGGTCCAATCAGTCCAGTGAGAGTAGAAAAATTACCCCGCTATGAAAAAGACGGGCAGCACTAGGTAGGTAGGAAGAGAGAGCGACAACCTCAGGAATAAGTAGTAACATTAACGTGTCACTCTAGGAGAGCTGAATTTGTTGAGGGAAAAGAAGCCAAAGTTGGTAGAGAAGGGGGTTATATAGAGCAAACAGAAGATGGCTACTTTGAGGTACCTCTTTAGACTCCCTGCAGCACAATAATAAGCATGTGTTATGATATCTAGTACAGATTAGGTATTAAGAAGAATATACCCTCAGCCAAGACCACATACTGAAGTACCTATCTAAGCTTAGTATATTATCATCCACATAGGTAGGTAATACCTAAGCACAAACAAGCCAAAGCTGCCTCCATTCTCAGCCCAGGCAGGCACGGCCCTTGTAATGGTCATTCATGACTTCAAGAACAATGCAATCCAAAAGTGGGCTGCCGGAACAATCCTTAGCGACTATACCCGCAGTTGATTGGCTACACAGCCGCTAAGCGCACTGACCAGCAAGCAAAGTGGCAGGTACAGTGGAGGAAGCTGCTGTCATGACGCTGGAAAGTTGCCAGCTTGTGTGTGGCTGACCTGGTTTAGAGTAAGGTACCTACCTACCTACTGTACTTGCGACAAACACCAACAGCTCATGACAAGAGCTCACCACAGACTATGCGCCCAGTTACTATCAGTCTCGACTTTTGATTGGATCTGATTATTACTTGCAAGCTCTTGGATGCAGTATTATCCAGCTCCAGAATCATCAACAACAGCAACCCCCCCGAACGCCATTGCAGCTTGAACCTACGATAGCTTCACCAGCTCGACGTAGCTCAACCCTCCAAAATGGCCGCAACAACAGCTCAATCCCCTCAACAATTAAGCGACGCCCTCGTCTCCTTCTCCCTCGAAGGCCGCTTCCCCGACGATGTCTCCGCCCTCCCTCCCGTCTCCGAAACCGACCTACAACCTGCGATCCAGGCTCTGGCACAAGCCAAGCAAGACCTGGAGGTAATTTGATTCCGTTAGACGAAAGCCCACCAGCCATAATGCTCACGACGCCCACAGGCCGAGCTACATACCATCAATCAAGAGACCAAGGAAGATGTCGATTCCTGGGTACGGAATTCAAAGGCCCTACAGGAGGACATCTTCCGTTCAAAGGCAATGGCCAACGAGATTGAACGCCAATCTGAAGCTCCTGACGTTTCTGGCGAGGCGATTCAAGATGCGGAGGAAAAGGCAGAGTTCTTGAATCGAGAAGTTCAATACAGCCAGCAGCTCCACGGCGCATTACAAAGTATCAAGCATGTCAATCAACTCCTGAGCGAGGTAGAAGCTGCCAAGAACGAGCGTCGTATTCTAGATTCACTACGGCTACTCGAAAGTATGTCACCCCCTCATCGTCTTCACATACATATCATACTTACCATTCAACTCAGAATCATGGGAGGCACTTGATCAAGTTGGCGTCAGTAAGACCTGCCGAGTAATGAAGCTGCTAGATCTCCGAAGTTTCGAACTCAAATCTGCCGTTCATGAAGTTTTCGATCATATTTGGAAAGCTCTGATTTCTACCGATATCGAGACACGCCAAGTTGCCGTGTACGATTCCGTCAATGGTAGTAAACCTGCTGTCTCATAAGGCACTGTAACCGCTAACGAGCTTTAGATGAGCAAATGAGCCTTGCCGATGCTGTGATTGGCCTTCAGGCTTATAAAGAAGTTGATGAGCGCATGGAACAGCTATGGCGAAACGTCGATGCAGCCATCATATCCCCCCGTATGGATATCAGGAACGACACGTTTCTTGCGATACACGCAGAGGGAGACATTCTCAAACTGTCAGGAGAGACCTCGAGGTCGGTTGATGCTCTTCTCACTGATCTAGAAACTGCGTTTTCGTTTCTCGCCCATAAACTTCCCTCTGATCTTCTGCCACCACTTGGCAACTTTATGGTGGCCGATGTGATACCCAAGCTTATTAAGGAATGGCTAGACGTGTTTGTGCCCTCATCGTTGAAAGAGATGGACAATTTCCAAGCCATGGTCAAAAGAGCACGAGAATTCTGCCAAGCACTCGACAAATATGGATATACGGGTTTTGCAGACTTGCAGAATTGGGTCGACAACGCTCCAACAATATGGCTTGGAAAGTGCCGAGAGACGACTCTTGATTCGGTTCGATCCAAACTGCTAGGCGGCATTGGCGAATCCAAGCCAGTTGAGAAGGTCGAAAAGCAAATGGTATCCCTCGCCGAAGGTAAAGAGATTACAAAGACCCCAGGAGGTGCTGCGGCAACCGCTGATGCCGCTGACTGGGGTGCTGATTGGGGAGATGCTTGGGATGAAGACAAAGAACATGTCGAAGACCAGAGCAGGCCCAAATCGAGGGGACGAGAGTCTACCAAGGCTGATGAGGACGATGGCGCAGACGCTTGGGGGTGGGACGAAGATGACACCACTGCTGACGCTTCAAACGCTAAACAAGCCCCAGAGAAGCCAGAGGATGAAGACGACAGTGCTGCTGCTTGGGGTTGGAGAGACGATGATGAGATCCAGGGACCAGATTCCACTCCAGCAACTAAGAGCAAGACACCTAACGCCCGGGACGAAACTCGAGAGCTCGTTCTCAGGGAAACTTACAGCATTTCCTCTATGCCAGAGCCAGTCCTTGAGCTAATCTACGCGATTCTAGAGGACGGTGCTGCGCTGACAAGAGATGATGGCGAATACGCTCCTGTTGCAGCCACGGCACCTGGCTTATTCGGTCTGCCAACGTTTGCATTGGCCCTTTTCAGAGCCATCTCACCCTACTACTACTCACTCAGTGAGGGCGGCAACATGTGAGAATTTCATGGGAGGTTTGTCCAAGGTTTTGCTGACCCCGAAGCAGGTTCCTATACAACGATGCCATGTATCTAGCGGAAAGACTCTCCGAGTTTGCTGATGGTTGGAAGAAGCGCGAGGATCTTACACCCAGAGCTCGAAACATGTTGCGACTTGACAACGATATAAAGAGCCTGCAAAGCTTTGCCAACCGCAGCTACGCCAATGAAATGAATGTCCAAAAGACCATCCTCCGTGATCTTCTCGGTGGAGCGCACAGTCTGATGCAACAAGATGAGATGGAGGCCTGTATAGAGTCAGGCACTGCCCGAATCCGCGCTATGGCAACTGTCTGGAAACCTATCCTGGCTCGCTCAGTCTGGACTCAAGCTCTGGGCTCGCTCGCTGATGCTCTTTCGACAAAGCTCATCACAGACGTCCTCGAGATGTCGTCCATCGGCCAGGACGAGGCCTACAATATTGCCAAGCTCATCGCCACGGCTACAGATCTTGATGACCTCTTCCTACCAAGCGCTCTAACGGGGACTGCAGGCGAAGCGGATGAGGTTCCTCAGACAGCGCAGTATGCGCCCAGCTGGCTGCGTCTCAAATACCTCAGCGAGGTTCTCCAGAGCAATCTCAACGAGGTGCGCTATCTGTGGTTCGAGAGCGAATTGAGTCTTTACTTTTCCGCACCAGAGGTCATGGACCTCATCGAGGCCAGCTTCGAATCGAACCCAAGGACGAGAGAAACAATTCGCGAGATCCAGTCCAAGCCGGCGCCTCTGGCCTCATGATGAGGGTTGCTTGTGCGAGATATTAGAATACTGTATACTTGTCCTTTAGTGGTAGATAAGCAGCATTCTTTTGGTGCTCTTGGAATAAACTTGTAATTATCCAACTGTCGAATATTCATGTGTTTAAGCATGCTTCAAATTGAGAGAAGGCATTGCGTGTCGAGTTTGTCTCATCATGTCTAAACACCAACTCTCTTCCCAGCACCACTTATTCACGACCTGTTGTTAAAACACATTAATCCCAATGCTAATATAATCATACTAATTATAGTCTCTTTCATTCAGATAGCATGACAATCAAGAGTACCATTATCGACTCCTTTTGTCAAGGATACGGCTACCCTATACAATTGGCTGATTCGAATCAGTAATATGAGCAAAACAGTTTGAAGACGTTTACACGCCTTGTGTTTTTATTTCAAGATAAAGCAAAAGAGCTCGATGGATTGTTTCGATAGTCTCTTATGACTTATTAACCCATCGTCGCAGCTCTCATTTAATAGCACTACAAGCATGAGAGAGCATCATGTAGGAAGAACGCTGCGACGACCTTCATCTGCCAGTGCGAGGAAACACCTAAATGGTTTCTTGCTCGTGCTCAAAAGATTTCACATCTTGATCCGACATCATATCATGTTCACATACACAAAGTTATCTCAGCTCGCTCACCTTGGTCACACAAGCAGTACACATGGTCCGAGTCATCATATCATCATCCCATTGACCGGATACGCACATAGACAATCCGAGAAAAAAGAGACAGCCAGGCTGGGGACGCACAGCATAAGGTATCTGCCGAGAATATCGAGGGCCACAGCATGATCGATGAGGATATAATGTCCTTGGCCGACGGCTCGATATCCAAGTCTTGTACACGGGTGAAGTGAGGGTAGGGTATGACGACAGGACATGCATATATGCCAAGAAAGATGTAGATAAACCGGTCAAGGCAGAGTCGAGCCGTCGTACCATGGCGCAGAAGCAACGAGGCAGACCGACTCTGACCGTATGTTACAGACGGGAGCTTGCAGAGTGAGATTGCGCATCTAACCAAGGTCTTCCCAGCAAGGTATCGTGTGTTGCCAGCAGATTGCTCAAACTCGAACATTATGAAACGCCAGACATGAAAAGAAAACATTGTTTGTCAAGCTGTCGCGTGAGCAGTCTGCAATGAATTGACCCGTGCGAACTGCCGTGTTGATTGTTTGTTTCTGTCTCCCAGTATAGCCATGGTCATATTGTTGAAACTTTTGTAACAGACTGAAGCTACCGGTAGCACAGCCGGAATTTCATGTCCATGAATAGTATATCCGCAGCACAGCTCCTCCCATTGATCGATCCATTGAGCAACAGAGGTCATCAATTGGTCCACGCAAGCCATCTCGGAAGCTCTCATGCTCTGCCGGGCATCAAACAATGCCCGCACAGATCTAGGGGATCCAATGTAAAATCCCGAGAGGCTGAAGTCTTTGCCTGGCGCCCTTGAATGTCATGTCAGAGACAGAGTATGCCCCTGAGCGGCCCCCTCCCATCTCCCTCAAAGCTCTACGCTGGTGTCTCAGCATGACATTGCCGTAAGATGGGACGGGGTCTAAGCAGACCCTCCGGAGCTTCTGGAAAACCGCCGGGGGAGCCATCCGGGTCATAGCTCCGATCAAGTCGGCTCTCTAATTCCGGGATCCCCGTTTGAGTCGGGGATATCCATGGAACGAGGCTCATGGGATTACTTCTCTTAGCCGAGTGTCGAGCAAATAACTTGTTTACTATCTGTCTGCTCTAGTAGGTAGTTAGTCGCCCCCAAATCATGCATGTACCTAGCCCCGACCGAAATAGATACAACTTTCATCACTGTCATCAAACGTACATAAGCGTAGGATGTATGTACAAGGTCCACCCCCGCACTCAACTTACATACGTACCCAGGACCAGTTTATCGGGACAGGACTGGCCGTTTCACATCCTTCAAGTTGGAGGGGACTTCCCTACCGATTTCTCTCCAGGATCAAGCAAGCATGTCCATGTCGTCGGAAAAAACTCAAACATTGACTGGCTTTGACGCGTGAAACGTGACCAGACGAGTATGCGAGTGATGGCCTGATGCCCCGGTATGAAGTCCGTGGGAGATTAATTCAATGCGTGGTCAAACCAAAGCCAGATGCTAAATCCGCATGGATACACCTTGGATAGTACAGAAGATAGGGGCTTGGGGTCTTAGGGTCTTGTTTGTCATGGCGAGACGCCACTATTCTGAGTCAGGATAGGCTAGTGCTGGTCTGTTGACGAGTTGCTAAGTTAGTCTTCGATACTGGCTGGATGTCATTGACACTTGACAGTTGACGTGGCATGCCAACAGCACAGTCAGAATCAACTGACTACGGTGCTGAGGCTGAGTAAACAACTCATGAAGTGCGCATTTTCGCTATCATGTCATCATCAGACATGGCTGCTGATCATGTCGAGTGCTGCAAAACCACCGCGATAACTCACCTGCATCTCGTGCGAAGCAGACAGACAGACGGGTTGTCTCAGCTGACAGACTCTCAATTTGATATCCTTTCTCCTCGGGCCATGTAGAGCTCGCCGTCGTGACTCTGTGACTCTGCATGTTCTCTGCATCCCTCGGTCTCATGATAGGGCATGATAGGAACAAAAAGGTCCTGCATATGGGGTTGCCGCAGCTATCCGTGAGGCTGGGTATTATACCAACCACACCTCGCCCTCTCACACGATGCCATAGCTACTGCACCATACCACACAGCGTATCAGTACGGCGCCGGCCACGCCCTTCCGATCTCGTCCTTCCCGCCGTCTGCACTTCACCAGGAACGGCCAGAAGCTCACAAACGCCCACGCAGTCCAGCCCGAACTGATAATCCAAAGTAGGGTGACACATGGCCATCAAAATGACCAGTCACCATGTAAGACGACACATGGGGCCGGCCCGATCCAGGGCTAACGATTGCAAGCGCTGCCGTTCATAAGAGATCATCTACAACTGGTCGATGATGTCTCACCACCACTCGCTCACTTCTGCGGGAGGGCCAACGCAACCACCTACTCGACTCACTCCACCAAAGGCGACAACCAGATGGGTGACACCTCGCCATCGCAAGGATTTCAAGGTTGCACTGGTCAGCCTACATATATGTGCAGCATATAGCCCAGCTGACCAGATGGCTGGGCGACTGTGCCGTAGTGCCTCGGCCGTGGTGTATGCGCCGTAACATCGACAAGGCTGAGAGACACTCCAAGTATCGCCAAACGAAAACGAGATGAGAGCGAATTGGTATTGCCAACACAGCAGGTCTGTGTGCCAGAGCCTGCTGTCAGGGTCCTATCGAATTGCAACCTCGCATCATCAACATCCAACATGAGCGGACCAGCCAGTGGTTGAAGTGCGGAACGACACTCTTACGGCAACTGTTCAAGGTTATCCGACAGTATGATTTATGATAACCGTCGGATATGGTTAAAGGCCCGTCAACGCTCACAAGGTCGTTGGTGACATAGTCTTATGGCTGACTGGTCATTGCAGATATCATACATAGGCCGTCATTGTACAACGCATGCCTCTGCAATGCATGTGACAAGGCTGTTGACGAATTGTCTACGCGTATCGAAGGATTCACCCAAGACGAATAAAGTATTCGACCAACACGCATATTCCAGCCACTGATGTTGACAGGCAGATGATCTGCACACCTTCAGACTGGCCAACAGCGCTTGACGCCAAACGACGCCATAAGCCATAGCAACCAGGATGCTAAACCTAGGGCCGAGCAGAAGGATTCTAGAAGGCTAAGCCCAAATCTCACTCTGGCTTCCTAGGCTTAGCCCCTGAAGATTCAAGGAAAGCTACAGTATGCCCCAAAGTGTGGCTTCTGAAATAAACGTTCCAAATATTCTCTAGGTTTCTCTCATATGCCCCAAGCGTCTAATGCAAAGGCTTTTTTTGATTAAGTGGCTCCACAGATGTTAACCTCAATCTGGAAGAGACAGTATCAACATGTCGGTAGAATGCTTTCGAGGAGTGAGTGTCGTTTCGAAGCCGGATCGCCAAGACTTCTTATGCCTGCCGAGGTTCTCCACTGATTTCAGGTACAGCACACCCCTAAGACCACTGATGCTGCTGTCCTGTCTGGAAAGAGAAGGCTCGGTGTGTATGTTGCACCTGTTCGTCGCCTAGTAAGACGTTGATTGAAAAGTGTTGTTTTCTGAGGTGTTGCAACATACCACTGGGTCGTGCTGCTGTGCACGTCCTGTATGTTATCCGCTATGGAACAAATGCTGGCTGTTTTCTGTCATTGGTAAACCAGAAACACTCCTGTAACAAGATGCTAGGCTGCTAGCCAGCTTTAGGCTCGGGGCCATCAAACTCCCAGCCCCGTTGAACGCCGCGGCCGCTAGCAAACAATAGTCCCGGATGCTCAGCTCAGTCCAACGCTTTGATACCCCAGGGACCAACCCATGAAATTGGATTGGCTAGGCTGTTTATCCGATGTTGAGTTGGTGGTACAGTAGCTTGGTGTTTGTCAGTGAATGCTGTTTTCTCGAAACCGCGGTTCGTCCGGTGTTGAATATCAAGTTGTCGCAATATCGCTACGTAGTATATATCCGACTTCCCCACGACAGCCAGCGGAACCTCCCCTTGTTGCAAATCATTTGATGCGCAGCAACAGTAGGTCCAAGCGCCATGGTGTCAGCAAAGGGCTCGATGGGGTGTCCCGTGCGAGATTGGTCGCAATCTGGCTCTTTGCAATCTATTCCCTTGGACGCCAGCCTTCCAGATAAGTATCTCGTCAAATGCATGAGCGTCCGGATAGTTGTTCCGCTGAGGGAGGTGGCGCTGTGTCCTCCTGATGATCTATTTCCTGCGGATGCAATATGAATTTACCAGGAGCATGCTTCAAGAATGCCCGGGTCATTCAACGGTGCGGGTCCTGGCAGCCAAGGTAACTCAGCTGTGGAATCCTAGATCAGACTGTGTAAGAGAGAGACCCCGCGAGATTCGCCTAACAAGATGCGAATGCTTGTATGTGGTTCAGACTTCATCTCGCATAATAGAGTTATCTCTAAAACTCAATATACCGCCAGTGCCCCGAGCATCCATGTTCAAAGCTGTTCAGAGCAGCAACACCCATCAAGTTGCGCCAAAGGCGTTCTGTAGACTAAAAACCTCCATGTCGTTAAACCGGCATCGCAAATACCTCAGGTACTTGGCCGTCTCACGGGTCCAATGGCGGCCTGTGGTGTAACCTCGAGGCTAGCAATGGCAATCTTGCGGTATTTGTCTGAACATCTACACCTCAATAGGAAGGCCGAGCTGATACATCAACCGTAGATTGGGATTCCAATCCATATGCGGCATTGGATGCAGCGGCAGGCGCGCAATGGGCGGGCACTCCCGTGGCATCAAATCCACCGCGTGGTCTGCATCAGTCCAATCGACATGTCCGTCAGCGCGGGATAACTTTGCCTATCACACCACGAGTCACGAACTGTGGCTCTTGTATGGACGTCTTTCCAGATGATACCCAGGACTGGGGATTTGTGCAGGGTAGGTCAGCTTCTCTGATGTTGAGACAACTCATATGAACAGCAGCGGTAATAGAGTTGATGAGATAATGCAGTATACAGACAAATTGATGCCATGACTCCATGCGAATGTGAGTTGCAAGGGTGTGATGGGGTTGAGGAACGGTACAACTCTTCATCCAGTCATCTCTTTCCTGTCAACAATAGTGGCTATCCCAAAAAGAGAACTGTAGCTCGCCTTGTATGGGTAATTGGATCTCGAAAGTTGTCGGGACGACTTTGAACCAAACCCCCATGTTGTTGGTAATCCGCACGGCTTCTGTACCACTCCCACTCGTCTACGACACGGGCCAATGTTATGGGCCTTGAGCTGTGCCTCTTCTTACTGGCATAGCATTGCATAGGTTACCTGCACCACATCAGGTGCCCGGCTGTAATGACGCGATAATGTGCATGGTGAGATAAGACATTTCCTTGTGCCTTGCACCGACTGAGCAAGCCGGTTGTGACGCAGTCCTGGCAGTCAATTGCCAGACACAAGCGAAAGCATTCAAGGTCTCAAGCTGATGGCATGTCGCAGGTGCTTGGCTCAGCGTGGTTGGTAGGTTGCTATCCTACAAAGGGTTCTATCCTTTGACGTGCTGCTTGGGGTAGGGCACGTGGACGTGGCCTGTAGAATAGTGGAAATTGAGGGCGTGCCGCAAGTCTTGGAACGGAATTGTCGGCAACCTCTAGAACACGGCGCGCCAATACCCAGAGAGGGAAATAATACGACAAGCACGACCGCTTGGCAAGCTTATGGCTTGGCATTCACCACTCTGCCCGTAGCGGTGGGAAAATAGCCCTAGAGGCCGACCATGATAAAGCAAATCATGAATACGAGATCCATACCAGCTGCAAAACGGTAGGCTAGAGCATAAAGGAACAAACCCAATGCGCACCACCGGCGCGTGAATAGCCTCATTGAAACATCGTGCCGGGGAGGAGGGCGCACCCAAACAAGACGGTTTCCGTAATGGCCGAGGAAGCCGAGACTCTGCCCCTCTCTGGACTTGGGGATCACACCGAGTCGAGGGATGCTGTGAGTTGTTGCCGTGCTGCCGCCCTAACAGATCAAGTTGTGAGGCTTTTTGAAAGATCCATCTAAAGCATATCGGAGGTAGATCCTGTGGAACATGGTCCAATTTGCAATCACGACAGCCACGTCAGTAGTAGGTGACAGACATCAGCCTATCGGTCAAGACCAGGGAGCTTCGAGAATGCCATTCGCGTAAATTTGATAACGAATGTGCTCACCCCGTGACTGCCCATGCAGGTGTAAACGCTTGCCTTTGATGTTGCTTTGTACCCTGCGTCTTTCATTCGAGCAATGAGATCCCCTACGTCACCTGGCAATCGCGTCATGGCACCTTTGTGGTCGTCCTTATTTTCCCGTGAATAAACTTGTTTGTTAGTCTAGCCATATGTCAAGCTGGCCATGGAATCTATGAGACTTGTATAGTATGCAGTGGCGCGTTCCTGAGGCGCTTTAAGCTGTCTTTAACTAGCGATTAGATTGCGCCAAAGTATAGACGTCGCTCATCAGGATGGCAGCGCTGGTTGTCTGGGTGCTGAAACAGGCACAAGGCTGAAGGACATTGCAAGTCGCTTCCCGAGACAGTCCAGAAAGGCTCCCTCCCCTCAGGGGCTCAATCGTTTACTGGCTCAGGGCTCAAGGCTCAAGTGCTAGTAGATGGCGGCCCCATGTCTCACAACAAGGCCCCTTGAGATCCCCTAGGGCCTGGGCATCCGCAATGTTAGATGCCGCAGCCGATTGGGCTGAGGAAAGGACAAGCGACGTCATTCCTCTTCCCCACGTAACGTAGCGAGCCCTTGACGAGTCAATAGCAAATCAGAGCCTCTCTGGCGGCTAGTTATAGCTGGCCCAGCACACCGGTGCCGCTTCGATACATGGCCGACTTTGCTTCCAGGAAGAGTACCCTATCAGCGACGCAAATAGAATCGACTACCATCACACCGCATACGATGGTAAAGTTGCTGTGGCCCCTTTTGCTGGACCTCTTGCAGCTTGGGGTCTAAAACGGGTACCTCGTGACCATAGACATCCTGCCTGATCACCAAGAAATGTCGGTGTACGTGTTTTCAAAAATAAATTGCCGTCTATGGTTTCTCCTCTCACTGAACCCCGCCATGAGAAGTTCGCCATTCGAGGCAGGGTTGTTGATTGAGCTTCGATGTTGGGCTGAACAACAAGGGGCGACCAGAAATTTGGCGAATTAGCCAACATGGCCTTGTTAACAAGGAGGCGTCGCGGCGCATATCAATCAAGTCCCTGGTAATTGAAGAGAACGAATGAGAAAATCGTAATCCCAAGGGCAGATTTGCCAGACAAGGCTGCAGGACGTACCGAGTCTTCGCGACAAGAAAGCGGGGGATGGCGTCCATCAAAGATGGTTGAGCGGATAGCCAGGTACGGGGCATGCATTCTCCGTAACATACGGCCGAGATAGCTGGATCCCCACAGCGACATTCTGCCCGCAGCAAACGATCTCTGCCTCTAGGTGCACACCCTCCTGCAGGTTCCAAGCCGGTTCCGGGGCTCGACCTCCCCCTGTCGTAGCTTGGGGGCCCTGGCCTAAAATTGACGAGTCGGCGCCAGAGGATCGACGAGATGATGATCTCATTCCGTTGTAGGTTATCCAGGCGTTTGTTTCAAGATATCTCTGGTCCAGCATTGAGTGCGCCGTCAAATCGGCGCGTGTTGATAATGCGCAACGTCCCACAGAATCTGGCGGAATGTGGGATTGGAGCCTCTTGGACCAGGAAATGGCATCCTGTGCACTTAGCCTCTCAAGTCTCGGGCGCTCTGCTGTCAAACAAACATCTGCCCGTCTTTTGGGCCCAAGATAGCGATTGGCTTCTTCCCCACGCGATATTCCAGGCTGGCGTCTAACCCATCTGGGAACATCTGGGAGTCATGATTACGCTGCCTTTTAACAATACCTGGTCGGAGACAGCGGAGGGCGAATATGAAGACGGCCACGGGGAAGCCAGAGAAAGGAGCCGACAGGTAAGCACATGGAAGGAAGTGGCAGTACAAAACTCCACTTCTTTTTGATGGTTGAAGGTTGAACTGCGATGCTATCATCAGCGAGCGGCACTTTGCTGCAAATCAACGTCTGCAATCGGCAAAAGCAAATATGCCACGTCATTCAAAGCGATAGAACTTTGTGTTCATTTGTTGGTGAATGAATGTTGGACGTACGGACCTCGGTCAACCTTGTAAACGAGTGTAAACGAGAGATCCGAAATCGTGACTGGACGTGCTGCACCGTCATGCATGCATGCCCTATCAAGTAAACCCTTGCCCCCCTTAACCGAGTATTTGGGTACCGTCTAGCGTCTACCGTGGCAATCTGCACTGGTGATGGGTCAAAACCCGGCGCACCATGCAGCCTTGTCCCCAGCCCAGCCGCGGACAATAATAATCTGGCGGTCACTTTTGATGATCAGGATGTGTCAGTCGCAAGCGAGGATAGGGCAGGGGTAAAAACGACGGCTTGACGGGGAAAGCTGAATCAAGTGTGCTGGTTCTCTTGCAGTGGATACGATCAACGGGACGGACGAGAGCTAACGAGCGTCGCAGGCGTTGGTGTTGTAAAGCATTCGGCTTATCCTCGTTGTGCGCGAGGCTAACGATCATCTCAAACAGCCGCCTGCTACTTGGATTCCCTGTTGAGGCTAAGATTAAACAATGGACAGCGGATGAGTAAGCGTGCGCAGCTGAAGACCGATGCAGATACGAACGAGAAGGATTGTAATGCCTGAAAGAGATTGATTGATTGATAGCTTTGTTGGGTTGCTGAGTGGTAGTATATGGAAACGACCGGCAAGCTCTTTCCTTAGGTACTGCCAAGCAGGAATGGTTACCTCTAAGCTACTACACCTATCCTGGGCAGGGACGATGATGAATTCTGAGGCAATCAAATGCAATATTATCACGAACATCACAAGCAAATGTTTACAATAGATCATCGATGCAACTCTGAGAATTTCTGCTGTTACTGTAGTTGATCTAAATAAATTGTTGTTGCTCGCGTTTCAAATCCTCGGCTCTGCAACCCCCATCAAAGGGGCCAATTTCCCTCTGCTCGGGTTGGGTTGGCCTAGAGTCGAAATGAATATTGGCGCTCCACACATCGTGTCAGACTGAGGTCATGGGCTCGAGGAGGCTCAAATGTCCGTCCTAGCTAGGTTTGCAACGCTACAATACGCTACTGTACACTACTCTGCAACCCGACGCTGTCGTGAGGCGCAACGCGGAGTTGAACAGCCAAGCCGCAGTTGAGAGGCTGGTGAGCCCCCAATGTATCCAGTCTGGCATCAGCAGAGACTCACCGGGTCGGATCATCAGTGTATCGAAGCACTTTTTATGCTGCGTAACGGCTGAGATGCATAGATATATGTATACAATCTTTCGATATCTGATTCCGAATAGTGGCTGTTGATTGGTAGCTCGGCTGTAGACCAACGTCGGACACATGGCTCGTCAGGTGCCGAAGCGAGAGATTGCGATGGAAGCCAGCCATAGGTAATTAGACGCGGAGGCGGGTATAGTACGCGTATCAGCGGGCGTTGAAAGTCGTTTAGCATAACCGATGGCTCCCTCCCCTGTCATGGAATTGTTCTTTTTTTCTATGACTATCCAAATCAAAGCCAAAACCTGGGTTATAGCGATGGACAGCAGTCTAATAAAACTGTTGACCAAGCCAGTTTCTGTCAATGACTCCTGGAACCGTCATGGCGACCGCTGAGCTTGGTTCCGGTTGCTGCTAGCCGGACTTTGTTGTCTGTTTCCTTGTCCGCTTACTCGGACTAAGGTAAGCTTAGAAAGCATCGTTTGTTGTCAAGGCTCTTTGACTTTTTCTTTCTTCTTTCGCCCCCTCCCTCGTGATCATGGTTCCAGAGCGTCTTTAGAAACTAGGGAGGACAAACATGGAAGCAAAAAGACTTGTACCAACATAATAAAAAAGAGACAAGATGGATATAATGCTGAAACAAAAGAGAGACAAAGCACACCAACAAAACAATTGTACGTACATAGAGAATGCCCAGTCAAAGATGGTTGCCCGGCTGAGGCTAAGCTTGTTTGTTAGTAGACCCGGAGTCAAAGTTAAAAAAAGAAAAAGACGAAAAAAAAAAAAAAAAACAAGAGGCCCAACCTCAACCCCAACCCCAACCCATAGACTTTTTCACCACCTTGCTCCGTATCCGGTCTGGGTTCTCAAGCTCGTATCGTGATCGTTGATTGCTCAATCTGATCTGCTTGATGCTAGAAAACTTTGCTATCTATGGTGCCATGGCATAGTGCCAAGGAAACGAAATGGAGTTGGTGCTGGGTAAGACGGCTTATGCATCGTCATTCTTAGCTGGTTGCTCATCATCAAACAACCAACCAGGCTTGTTGCGCATGTCTATCAGACCACATCAATTCATATCCTATTCATCTCCTTGTCAGACAAGTTGTTAGTCAGGAACGAGGTGGATTTGCATCTCGTCCCTTGGATTGCTCTGGCATGGCGGAGAAATTGGATTTGCGCCGGCGCGTCTCATCGTGGCAGATCAGCTTGCAAGTTAACCTAAGGTGTGTGTAGCCCAGACCTCTCGGATCCGGCGGCGCCTATCTCCATCTCTCTTGTTACGCGCTGGCTTGTCTCTCCCTCGAGAATGGATGGATGCGCTGGCGTGGCAGAGAGAGCAGAAGCTACAGTTAGCCGGGATTAACTTACACAAGGATTGACATGCCGAACCATCATCATCAAACATCGATGAGCTCGCAAGCATGATGATTTATGATGATGATGATGATATTAATGGCGTCCTTCCCACTATGAGTGGTTGGCCGTTAGCTCAGCTCAATGCTGGTACGGCGCACTGCCGCACTCCGAATAGACAGCGCAGCATAGCAAGCACGCAAGCAGCCAGTCTCATTTATTCTGTCACCCTTCTCCAACCTAGGCCCAGAACCAACAAGAAAAGGGGGGCGCCAGAAAGAGAAGTGAAAGAAAACGGTGTGAGCCACTACCACTAATCCATGTCGCATGGCGCCCATCTGACGGCCGAGCCCCGAGTCCCGCCCACAAGCACAAAGCCTCAACCCTTCAAAGGAACAGCCCAAGCCCACTGCCGAGCGCTAAGGGAGGTTAGGTACAGCACAACGGTTCCCGGATTACACGTGTGGTAATTATTGTCTAACTCGCAGGGGGGGGATGCGAGAGGAGAGGGGATGAGGATTGAGCCAGGCTCCATCGTCATTTTCCAACGTTCCGGCTCCCCATATTGAGTGAGAGTGAGTAAGTCTAGTAGTGTACGGATACAACAGTCCTGTGTTGTTTCCAAGAGTTTCTTTTCTTTTGGTTCACACCGCCAGGGTCCGTCCTGACACTGACACCTCTGTTTGCAATGCCTTTTTCGTCTCACCCTTTTTTCCCCTTGGCTCGTCCAGAGGTCAAGGAAGTCAAGCTAAGGTCAGCATGCTATAACTCAACCCTGGCACTTTGACGTTTGCCCATTCTGCGGCCTCTTGGCTGGGACCTTGGCCTACGAGGTACCTCATGTTGTAGTCTACCTATCGTGTAACCCGCCGTGTAGGTAGTAGGTAGGTACATCAATTGGTATTATGACTCTTTCCCCCCTTTCACAGCCCTGTCTCCCAATTGCTTGGTGACTTGGCCCGTTCGCACAGCTCCCTAGCACTTGGGCATAGATACTAGAACAGGTGAGGTGAGCCTTCTCACCGTATTGTATATGGTATGTCGGTCAATCTCTTATTCGAGACAATGCAGAAATTTTCGGTCATGTGCCTACTTTTGCGAACCGACGCTAGACTCGGGAAGTTTTGAACAGAGTTGAGGTTATGGGTGCATTGAGGCGCCTCCCTTGCAAAACTTAACTGTTCCTCCCTTGTAGCGATCAAGCTGTGGTGCGGTGCGGTGCGGTGCGGTGCGGTGCTGTGCGGTGCTGTGCTCAGAAGCTGGACTCACTCACTCTCCATCTGCGAAAGGAGGACAACATGCTTTGCTCTCATACGCCGTCAGAACCCAACCATTCGCCTCCCCCTTGACCTTGACCATGGTAACTCCACCCTATCAACTTGCGATGGATGGGAAATCATACACCCCTCCCCCCCTGATCGCC